>JABFAF010277861.1:8602-18755 GCA_013677275.1 Gossypium schwendimanii
TTTTTTTGATTTTTCCTTAGCTTCTTCTCTTTATCTATTCTTTTCACCGGTCCCCGCAACCAGAGCACGCGAGAATTTCTTTTCAAAAACCAAATCGATGTCGACAAAGAGAACGATGACAATAATAAAGCAAAAAATCAATATTTTTATTAAAATTTGAATTAGTGTCTACAACATGAACACCGACACCAAAAAAAGCAAAAAATCAAATTTTTTAAATTTGAATTGATGTCAACAATGAAAATGTTGACACCTATTAAAATATTATTTTATTTTTTTAATCTCGTAATACCCGTATTTTTAAGTGTATTTGAAAAAATTACATACCGGTCTGGCGAACACAATTTCAGCACTAAAAAAATCATTTTTTATATATCGGGCAATCATTAGGGGATAATGAAGAGTGGTACCAAATGTGAGATGACTGACACCAACATGCAGAGTAGAAAATAGGTCATTTTCGTAAATAATCAATTTATTTGGGTAAGTTATGAAAAAAAGTCTAAATCTCCAGGTGAGGGAGATGTTAGGAGTGGAGGGTGCTTAGGTACTACTTCAACTGCTCCAAAGACTGTTGACTCTTTTTTATCCATTGAAAAATACCTTTGAAAGAACAACAAGCATTTGTCAGCCATGTTCGAGACTAATTCATTTAGTGTCACTATTTGTTCAGTCAATTGCTTAATCTCTTTAGGCTTCTGAGAATAGTTCATTTCCAAGATAGCCTTGACATTCTCCAGGTTGGCTTCAATCCCTCTACTGTATATCATGAAACCTAAAAATTTTCCAGTGCTTGCCTCGATAGTGCATTTTGCTCGGATTGAGCTACATACTATATCTGCGCAACACTGTGAACACCTCTCAAAGGTCATTTATATGTTACTATTTAGAAGCGCTTTTGACCAACATGTCATCAACGTACATATCCACACATCTCTCTATCTGGTTTTGAAACAACTTATTCACCAACCGCTGATATTTAGGCCCTTATTCTAGAGACTGAAAGGAATCATCTTGTAATTGCCAATCTTCAGTAATGAAAGTCGTCTTCTCTTGATCCTCCCCTATCATAAGTATCTGGTTATAGCCTGAAAAGGAATCCATGAAGCTCATATGTTGATGGTTTGCGGAGGCATTTACCAATTAGTCTATAGATGAGAGCAGGAAGTTGCCTTTTGGGCATGCTTTATTTGGGTTGGTGAAGTTCACATACATCCGCCAACTATTGCTGGACTTGGGTACTATGACTACATTTCAAAACCCTATCCAGATAAGTGACATTTGAAATGAAACTGGCAGCTAGGAGCTTTTTCACATTTTCTCTAGTAGTTGTGACCTTTTCATTGAAAAAATTTCTTTTTTTTTTTGGCTTCATTGATCAAGAACTAGGATCCACCCTTGTAGAGTGTTGAATGAATGACGGATGAATTACTGGCATATTTGTTGTCGTTTAGGCGAAAACATACCTACATTCTATCAACAAGGACTTCAAGCTTTCCTTTTCCTCAAGGGAAATGATTGAAGCTATTTGGGTGAACTTTTCAGTCACCCCTTGGTATAACTAGACCAACATTGACTCTTTTGTTGGCTATGGTTTCGAGAGTTGGGTCTCCGGTCTAGTTTCAAGACTTTCTAAATCGATCTCTATCTTTTCAGTTACATTGACCCCAAATAACAAAGTGGTAATATAATGCGCAACAAGCTGGAGATAGAGGTAAAGGGTTCTAATATTTCCTAGCAAGTTGTAGGGAGACTATATGACATTCTTGGGTTTTCTTCTAGTTGACTTTCATGTATCCCTCACCCGTGGGAGTGGGAAAATTCGCCATCATATAGAAGGTGGCAACCACCATGTTCATCATCCTCATAATTGACTTCTCAAAAATGGCATTGTAAGCCATCAATTAGTCAACCACTGGGAAATCCATCATCTCCCAATACCACCGGGAGGAAAATGAACCCTTTAACCACAATGGGTTGGTTGGTAAAGTCGTAAATTAGGCTTGCAGGTTTGAGTTGTGTATCTTTGAACCTTATCTAGTAGAAATCCTTGGTTGTTAGTGTATCCACCAAGTTACTTGTATCTACCAAGATCTTTCTAACTTAGAAGGACGAGATATTAGCCGAAACTACCAGAAGGTCTTCACCATCCGCGTCTAGGACATCTTTTTTATCTTGCTCTAAGAATCGGAGGTTCCATGGAAAAGGTTTAGGTTTTTTTACTGTGGCCAAAGCCGATAGAACACTTTCCATAAGAGCCTTCCATTTTGAATTTGATGAAACCCACTCTACATACTTGCCCCTACCAGAACATCAGTGATTCCCCTGAATGGTTGCTTACCTCTATTATTGCCCTGCAATCTTGATGGCCTTGTTTCTTCATCTTGGGCCCTATTTAACTAGTTGGGGGTTCTTGAGCTAAGAATTGTTCCTTCTAAATTGTCATTTTAGTACCAATTTTTAGATGTTTGCATTGTTTTTTTTTGGTAGCCTTTGCAATGATGATTGGAGTTATTGCGGTGCTTACTAGGCAGGAGGTATGAGATCGGTTCCATGATTCCTTGGTTTTCTACTTTATTAAAAAATTGGGTCGGGGAGCAGTTAAGCTCATGGTAGGTTATAAAATAGTTGTATGGGGCTCTAGGTCATTGGTCTTGGCCTTCTCTATGATTGCGGATAGGTCCTTTGTGGTCCATGGCATAGACATTGTTCACTTGTCTATTACTTACCCAGTTTGAATAATTATAATGTTCATGTCCACATCCACCTACCATTGGACTGGTCATTGGCTGCTGGTAGCCTTAAAATATCTTGGAAGACAATCTTCAAGGATGGTTGCTCTAGCGGGATACTAGTGCAAAGAAATCAATATGAACCTTTACAACCTCATCTCCTTCCGAAAACTTGTGCACCATTTCGTAGAGATAGGAGAGTTCAGTTGGAGTGTTTCTGATGATTATGTATTTTAGATGCTCGTGTGAGGTCTCAGTGATGAAGGCTTAGATTGCCCACTTATTAGTGACTCCTTTTTTTACCTTTTGAAGGCTTAGATTGCACAATAATTTTGGGAACTTGAAGGAATTAGAGATGTGGTTTTCTAGATCTCTAGGTGCCATTGGTTCATTAAAATAGTTCCAGAAAGATTTGTCTGATCTTTCTTCTTTTACCTCTTGCATTAGCTCTGCTCTGAAAGCCTTAAGTTATTCTTTCATAGAGATATTGTTGTTGCCTTAAGAACATCGGGATGCTATTGGGATATTAGTGCTATGACTATGAAGGTCTTCTAAATTATTATGCTCGTTACCCCTCAAAGTGTAGATTGAGTTTCCTCCTCTTAATGCTTCGAGTTTTCTTGCCTCAGGACTCTTCATGCTCTCAACTTCGCAAAGAGCTGCTCATTCTGAAGGTTCTTTTGATCAAGGATACGCTAATGCTCTTGGTGCTCCTTGAAGCAATGTTCATACTAAGAAAACTGTTCTTCCAAGTGTTGTAGTTTCTCTTAGGTCTTTAAGTTGTGTGGCTAGAGGCCTGATGTCTGTTGATGAGAATCCTAGTCTAATGAAGTAGAGGTTGGTGCTGGTGGAGAGGGTGTTGCTATAAGATAGGTTACAACTTCTTGTAAGCAATGGGATATATGATCAAAAGGTCCAAGAGAAGTTACACTAGGCTGTGACTAAGGCATGTTAACTATCGGGGGGATAGGAGTGGTTGGAGGAACTATTCCTGCTGGTGTAATAAGAGTGGTAGATTTGGAGGCTAGACAGTATTTCAAGGCCTTTACCAGTTGTTCCAAGGTGGGAAGAAGAACGCTTGCATATTGCAACTGAGCTCTAGTAGAAATGGAGCCAAGTGGAGGGGCTTGTGTAGAGCCCAAGCTAGTAGAAACACCTGGGATAAGTGGTATGGATATGTTAAGTGGAAAGGAAGAGTTGACTTGGTTAGTTGGGTCGTTGATTTGGTTGGCTTAATCAGCTGGGGTAACATTTTGGGATTGAGATGCAATGTCGTCTATGTTCATCTAACAATTGTTGGTACAATGCTCAACAAGGAGATAGTACAAAAGAGAAGAGAATGGTTGCTGAGAGGGCTAGTTCATCCAATCAAGGCAGAGAGCCGAATGTTATAAAGAATGGAGGTGGAGAGTTTGAAGGTTAAGTGTAGAGAGAGTGTAGGCTTAGTATCCTCTTAGAGTAGATCCTTTCTTCATCGTTCTTGGGGGTATTTATAAGCTAGGGTCCCATGTCATATAGTGTTAATATGTTGGACTTGCCATCTAGTCATTATTACGGAGTGTGTGGGAGAGATGTCTTCAATGGGATGAGGATGCTTGTGACAGAACAGATACTATCGTTCATTCTGACTCTAATGGGATAAAGTAGTTGAGCTCACTTGGTGTTTGATGACCAAACGACTTCATGGTCCCAATGAATGTCAGGCCATTTGTTGTTCAGATAGTCTCCCGAGGAAGGTGAGTTCACAGGTGACCTCATGGCTTTCTAATGGCAAACTTACTATTCAGGTGTCTATTAGACTTACCACATGTCTTATCACTAATGGGGGTATAACATAAATGTTTCAAGACCTTATATCATTATGATATAGCTTTTTTTTTACCCTTTTTGGATCTTAAATTTTGTTACCAAAGTATAAAAAACTTGCAATCAAGTCACTAATATTTAAATTTGCAATCAAGTACAAACACATGAATCATATCAAACTAAATTTTGATAAAAAAAAAGTGGATATATTTGTAATATATTAGCTCAGTTAACATAATTGTTATTGTAACAATCAAACGACATGAAATCAACTACATTTAAGTGTAATTTTTAACAATTTGAGTGATTTATATATAAAAGTGAGCATTATATAAAAAAAATTAAAAAAATTAAATTCAAACAATAATTTCAAGCGGATCAAGTTTATTTAATTGGATAATAACCTGATTCTTAGGGTGGTGTAATCCCATGCGTTTGAAGATTCGAAGTGGAAATGATGAGTCCTATTTAGATATGCCAAGAGAAAGAATAAGGGGTCAATATTATATAGAGAAAAGTAAGAGATAAATCAAAGGGGGGCTTCACATGATGAAAAGCTAGACAATTTAAGATTCAAAGACAAATGGATACAAAAAGGTATCCATCCTTAACTTTTCATATGAGCCAATAAATGCCAAACAACTCCCACCTTTATTTATTTATTATTCTCATCAATAAAATATCCTTAAAAAAAAGTAAAAAGTTTGACGTAGACTTTTTCAATCTTTTCTTTCTATTTCACAGTTCATGAATCGAAATTTAGGAGATTTTTTTTTATCTAAAAAGTTATTTATTATAATATTTAATAAATTTATTCTTTAAATTAAATAGGGTTAAATCATATTTTGAGTTTAAAGTTGGTAATTTTTTTTATCTTAGGATATGATTTTTTTTTTATCTAAATTAGATTTTGAACTTCTCATTGTTATCATATTAGGTTCTAAGTTTTGTTTTGGTCCAAGTTAGGCCTTAAACTTAACAAAGATTCTCACATTAGGAATTTTTTTTGTTTAAGTTAGTCATTAAAAATCCTATAGTTTAGGCCCCAATATGATAACAATTACCAAGATCAATGCCTAATTTGGACAAAGAAAAGTTCAACCCCAATGTAGTAAAAGTTGTCAAGTTCAAACCTAAATAATGATTTAACCCTATATTTAAAATTTTATATTTTATATCGCAATTTTATTTTCTAATTTGAAAAACTAATGTCCTTTTAAATATCACATGACATTGTAAATATAATTACTCTAAAATTCTTCTTTCTTTTCTTTTTGTTTCTTAAGATATTCATTAAAGCGAATCTAGTAGCTAATTCTACATGTAACCACTACCAAAATTCCTCTTTTTATTCTTGGGTTTAGTAATACTTTGGTAGGATTATGATCTATCCTCATTTCTGAAAACTTTCAAATCTGACATTTTTATTGAAGAGTAAATCCCGTTTTGTTTTTAATTTTCTTTTTGACAATTAAAGAAAAAAGCATTTAATAAATAAAAATAAAAACAATATTTTTAATAATGAAAGGATGAAAACTATTTACTCATAATTCAAATTAATAATTTTTTTCTAAAAAAAATCATTTGTACGAATTTAAATTTGATATTTAAAAATTAAGCAAAAGGATTTCGTTTAGTGAAGAAATGTTGGATAATTTGAGTGTCATATATATAGGGATTATATGTTAGAATTTATTTTATAAAATATTAGTCCAAATTAAAAGTGATATAATATGGTTAAGTTTTATTGGGCTTCAGATATTAAATAGAGTATAAGTTAAATATGTGTAAAAACTCTAGGAACTAAATTCTAATTGATGATGGGTTGATTAGAAATTAATGTTAACGTGCAAAAGTTATATATTAGGGTTATTATGGTTCTCAAATTACATACAGGTAACTTTTCTAACATATCGTCATTAGAAAAGAAAGATTTACTTTCTCTAAAATGCTTATGTTAATTTGGAAGATCAAAATCACAAGACTTGAAGAGTTCAAGATATCGATGGATTCATGTACGCTTCCACATCTAATTTTTGTTCTTAATGATCTGACATAACAAATTTTGATATATTTTTATATCAGAGTTTTTATGGATATAACAAGCGGTATTCGAGACGTGTCATGTCGAATTATTGGGAATAAATTGACTTTCTAATATTTTGAATTGTTTTGTTTTTAAGAATTTATGGGTTTCATATATGGATTTGGTGTTTCGATTAATATACTTTGAATCTTTGAGATATTTATTTTTTAAAATTTTTATTTTTATAATTAATGAATTTAGTATTTAAGGATTTATGAAAAACACGTTTGCTAGATAGAAAAAATTGTTTTTAATATTGAAAATATGAAAATGGGTTTGATTCATTTAAAAAAAAAATTAGAAACATAATAAATGAAATAAAAAACCTTACACCTATACGGATTCAAACAATGTTAAAATTTTGATATTTAAAAATTGAGTGAAAGTATGTAAAAAAGCTCATGCTAAAAAATCAAAATATCAATTGAGCCTTGGGAAAAAGTTGCACTAAATTGAGCTCTCAATGACCAAAATTAAATTAAGTGAGCTTTTCTATCAACGGGAACCATCATTGACAATTATGATTGTTAACAGATGCTAACATGGCAAACGTAAATCCTAACATGTTGAAATGTGACACACCACATGGATTAGTGTGCGACCATGGCATGCCACCTCGGCAAATATTAAAAATTCTTTAAAATTATAAAAATTATTAAAAAGGTGGTTTGGTTAAATGTTAGGCTCATCTAGGTAGCATTTTGGAATCATTTTACTGCATATTTTGGTCCATCTTTTGGAAATATGTATGAAGTATTGGTACCTTAATGTATTTAAACATCTTAAGTTGGGTATCGATACTCAACCCTTGGTTTGGATGCTTTCGAAGCTAGTAGCCTAGAAAATTAGGGGCATGTATCAGAACATGGCTTCATGTATTGATACAAGTGGCCAGGTTTCGATACTAGCCCTTGGAGTATTTGTACTTCAAACATTGGAGCTTATTGACTTGAATATTTATCACTTGAATCAATATCGACGACCCTTGTGTAGGTACTTAAGGTCATAGTAACCTCATTGGGCCCTAAATGCCTTTGTAAAGCTCGTTTAAACTTGGATTTTGTTTGTTTATGTTCCATGTATGATTAAGATGAATCTATATGATTAATAACTGTGTTTGAACATGAATTTATTGAATGAATGATTTATTAGGTTATTCTAGGGGGTGAAGTGACACTTCATATTTGATCCGGGCCTCTTAACTAGGTATGGGTGCTACATTTTGGGTAAGAAGAGCTGTAAATTTCACATATTGAGGAAAGTTATGCATAGAACGATAAAAACTTAATGTTTTAGTGGGACTTTATATATAAAAGGACAACAAACTTCAAAAACTTTTACAAAGAGACGTTAGGTAAGACAACCTTAGATTGAGGACATTAAAAAAAATTAAAGCATCATGTGATCATAACTCACAAAAGCCAACAAAGGATGAACTCTAGTAGAGGCAAAGAAATATGACCTTTCATTTGCTAATACTAAATTTTGTTTTACCTTTCCTTAACATAGTTTAAATTTATAATGTTTAATTCCTTTTATGCTTTGATTGGGTACCCAAAAGAAAAAAAAAATGTTTGACTTCAATAAGAAATATATAGTTAGATTTTTTTTTCTTTGCTAGAATTTTATATATATAAAACTTTATTGGCAGTACTTGTATTGCCTTTAAAAAAGTAAAATCAAAATATTGACAATGAAGATTTTTCTATTAAATCGGACTAGTTCTCTCAAATTCAAGGTACATAAGACCAAAGTTGTAAACTCAACATAAGAAGTATTCCATGAAAGGCTTGAAGGACTTTTTGGTCCATCAAGATACCTTTTAAAATCATTATCTTTATTCGAGTTCATGAGCTCAAGTTATGATTGTTTTAATGAAATTACAGGAGCATAATTTTTAAACAGGATTATTACTGGAAATTACGAGTTTCGAGCTTCAATTCGAGTTTAAATCATATTGGGTTCGATTTTTAAGCTTAATTTTTTTTATATATGAGCCTAGTATTGTATATATTAGGTTTTATTATTTATTTATTTAGAATTTTAGGATATTTGTATGTATTTAGAGTTGTTTAGTTCTGAATTTAAAATTGTTTAGGAGTTTTATGTTTATTAGTTAACAATAAAGTTTAGTTCTACTAAAACTGCTACTTGTTTAGATTAATTAGAGTTTCTTTATACTTAAGAGTTTTATTTTAATGCAGTTAGCTACCCTATATAAAGGTCTCTTCATTCACCATGAGAAAGAAACTTTAATTAATAAATTTCAACTCTTTAAGTTATTTCTCTTTGTGAGATTTCTCTTTTGTTTATTTTAGAAGTATGTTTTCTTCTTGGTTTTGAAGCCGTGAGAGAACTCTTCAACCTCTAATTTACTAGGGTTCGGTCTTAGGGGGTTGGTTAGAGCCATTTATGGAGCTTGTTGAAGATCCTTCTTCAAAGGGTTTGATAGGACATCAACTTTTCATCACCATTGGTTGTTATTAATGAACCTTTATTCTTTAAGAGGGATAATCTTTCCACCATCCATCTTATTTTTGTTTTCTTCCATTCTTCATCCTTCAATTTGCCAATGATTATTTTTTGGATGATTTATTAGAGCCAATAATTGAATTTGTTGGGGTTTATGTCTCAAAGGGTTCAATTCCACACTTATCAGCCTACCAAGAAAAAAAAGTGATTCAATAAAGAGTGAGGCATTCAAATACCAAATGCTCTCTATGATAAAATGTATGCCCTAGTCGTAACACCCCAACCTCAGCCTAGACAATATGACCAAATCTAGAGAGCTACATAAAACCATTTCTAAAAAATCTAACTTTTAATAATGAAGTTCAAACTATTCAAAGTCATATAAAGGATTAAAAACTATCAGAAAATCCAATTGTTAAAATCAACAAGCTTAGAAAGAAGTAACCATAAAAAAATATTGATAACATAATAAGATAATTGAGCAGAATAACTGATGTAACAACTCAAAAGTCAGGGGTGTCAAGAAATGTATTTCTGGAAATCTGTTTCCATGAACCAGACTCATAGATATTTTATAGAATATTTATGGGATTACCTTAGAAGTGAATTGAATGTTAGTTAGATAATTTTAATTATTGGTGTTCAATTAAAGTACAAGGACTAATTCAAGAAGGTAATAAAAGTAGTGATTAATACTAAATTACATGGTAAGACTAGTGTAAGGGACTTATTAAATAAATAGACCATTAGTGTTATAAGTTGTTGATAGTGGATGATATATGATAAATATAATATAATAGTTAACTAATAAATTATATGAGAATAAGTGAAAAATGAAGTAATAAAATAAAGGATAACAATAATATAGTGGGAAAGAGAAACAAAAGTGAAAGTCTTCATCTTTGCATGCGAAATTTAGAAGGAAGGTTAGCACCATTCAGCCATTGATTTTAAACTTTGAAGCTCATTTTTTTGGGTATACTGTAGCCCTTTTTAATTAAACTTTATATTTTTGGAACCTTAAAATCATGTAGTAGCTTACCCATGTTGAAATTTT
>JABFAF010277868.1:0-13170 GCA_013677275.1 Gossypium schwendimanii
TATAATTAATGTAATTATAATTTTCGGTTAAAAAACATTATTATATTTATTTATTTTTAATTATGATTATTATGTTCGAATAAAAATTTTATGAATTATGGTTCATTATATATATACCAATTATAAAAGGGTGAGAAAGAGAGAGTTTTAATAAAAAAAAACAATAAAAAAAACTTTACTTGTGAGGTCTAGTAGCTGTCAAGCAAAGAATTCTCCAAAAACAGTTTTGGAGATTTCTTCCGTTCATTGTCAAACTGGGTGGATTACGTTGAGGTCGATATCATAAAAGGTTGCGGCTTGGTTTGATAATAGATCAGAATTCTCATTGCCGAGGCATCGCTGTCTTCTTAGATTGAAGTTTCGGTAATTTCGAAACCATTATTTCACCCCGATTCGTTCCTCACACATGGATCCAAGGGTTGGATCGCCGGAATTATTTTTATTAATTTCTACTGTGCCATGGGGGTACCGACATTCCAACTAAGGAGTCAGTATGTTGGAGGTCTTGTGTTCAAATCCCAGCGTGATCGTAGGTGATATTTTTGTTTCGGTTGGAAGAGAGAGTTTGGATGGGATTGAAAGTCTGAGTGAGTGAGGAGTTGGGATTAATCTAATTTTCTCTCTCTTCCCAAAAACTTTTCTGACGTCAGTTTTGTTCTCCTCTCTTTCTATTGATTTCTTTTCCCTTCTCTGTCAACAATTTTTCTTTCTGCTCCTCCGAAGTTTTGTCTTATTTTCCCCTTTTCAATTTTAGTGTTTCAAGTTTCTGGTTTTTCGTGCAGGTTGGTAGGTCATGGTTGGAGGGCGAATTCTTTTAAGCAGTTTCTCTTTTTTTGACGATATTGTGTTTTTCGTTAAGTATTTAAATTGTGGTTTTGGCAGCAGTGAATCGTGAGGTACGGAGTTCTTTTCTTGCGGAATCGTAGTCGCTATCGTTCAGAAAATCGGGTAAGTGTTGAACACTTAAATCTCACTGTTGTTAGTTTCGTTAATTCGATTTAATTGAGGATTTAGATTGATTTTGGGAGTTTGTTATGTCAATTTTAGGTTCTGATGGTCTGGGGAGTGTTTTCGCATTAAAATCAAACCAGGTGTTTAGTTCTAACACGAAAAATCAAGCTGATGTGAAAGTCAAAAATGGAGTCTACCCACGCAACACTGGCTTGTGGCCGCACGTGTGGTTGGTCGTATGTCTGACGAAGGCGTGGTCGTGTGACGGTGTAAATGTGGCCGTACATAAGACATAACCATGTGACGGTGTGAGCGTGGCTATGTGGGCTACACTGGCGTGTGGGTGTTGGGCTAGGCCATGTGGGTCACATAAGCAAGGCTATTCTGGTCGTGTGGGCCCACACTGGAAAGGCTATTCTTGGCATGTGGGCCCACATAGGCAAGTGACACGAACATGTGGGCCTAGAGTTCTGAAATTTCCCTAGGGTCACACAGGTCGTTCCGATCTACTGTGGGCCTATTGTAGGGCCGGTAAGGGATAATCAAAACCTAATTAATGTGCACTGATATCTTGATAGTTAGATTTGTGTAGAACACTAATAGATACGTATGACTGTTCTGTTTGAGTATATATATATGCTATCTGTACACGAGCATGTTAAGCATGTTAACTCTATTAATTCGGTATTCTGTATCTGTGTTTGGGGTGGAATTTGCATATATGGAGAAAGTGATCTGTACGACGACCTTTCGCCTATATTTTGGTAGCTTGACTGCGTACTATCTGGTTTGTGCTGCATCGACACTATATAGTGTGTAAGGATGAGTGGGTGTTTTAACCCCACATGGTGTAATGGGATGGACGGAGATGGTGTGAAGAGGATGAGGGTAAGATTCTATATGTTTGATCTGTCATCTGATTCTGATATCTGCTATCGTTATGGACTTATGTCCAAATATGTATTTTACTGTATATGAAATATCGTGTATGTTGCATGACTATCTCTATTGGGTTACACACTGAGTTTACGAAAACTCACTTCTGTTTGTCTATTATGTTCGAGTAATCCACAAACATAGGCGGGTCAGTGCGATGGAGTGAATGACCACTTGATCGAGCATTTTTTATTATTTAATGGTTTTCACTGAAATTGTTGGCTTTCATAGGAGTTTTGTACTTCTTGGACTCTTCGAACTTTTTAGACTGTTTGGTTTAAATTTTTGGTTTGGTTGTGTTATGATTTTTAAACTACGACGATTCGACAAAATATTGATTTTATATGAACAAATATTAATTTTGAAAACACGAGCATGGTTTTGATTTAAACTGGTTTTTTTCAAACTTCCGCTGTGAAATGATTTGGTTAACCTTAAAGGATAACACGTAACAGTTTCAGTAATAAATATATAAATGAATACGTTTTTGTACATAGATTTTTTATCGAAGTCATCAATTACAAGACCCTTCTACGTAACACTCTTAGATCCAGGCATAGCGTCTAGGCCGGGTTTGAGGTGTTACATTTAGTGGTATTAGAGCCAAGTTGTAAAACTCAGACTGTGAATTTTGGGTTTCAAAATTGTGTTTTGAAAAAGAACTAGTTTTCAGATAATTTGGATAATTTTGGGTAAGTATGTGGTACACTGAGTCTCCGGCGCTAATCCTGTAAGTTTCTCTAAATTTAGAAAACACTATAGTTAGTACTTCCTGAAACTGTATTGAGTTAATTAGAGACTAAAACCTCTGAAGTACTTCTGAACTTCTAATAATTTAAGCATAAAGTATCTGCTACTAAATACTAGAACTGATACATAAAATTTTATAATATAGATGAAATTAAAAGTACGATGAGCGCTCGTGGAACTTGTGGTCGTGGTATTTGTGGCCGCGGTGGGTGCCGTAGGGGGCTCGAGCTGAGTCTTCCTCTCTGGGTAGTATGCAGAATTTTGATACAAGTTAAACACCGGTTTCACCTACTACTGAGACTAGGTCTCAAAGCCGTTCGGCTGGGGAAGACGCACTGTCCAAAGCCATGTTGAGAGTTTTAGAGAGGGTTGCTAAACCCCATTCTGGATCTGATGGCCTTAGGTTGGTAACTGAATGACTCTAGTCCAATGGAGCTGAGTCGTTTAGGGGTGTTATTGAGTCACCCTTACTGTGGCCGAGTATTGGTTGGAGGCGACTGAGAGGATTATGAACAATATTGACTGCACTCCTGAATAGAAACTGAAGGGTGTAGTCTCTTTTGTTCGCGATGAAGCTTAACAGTGGTGGTTGTCAGTTAAGAAGGGTACTTAACCGGATCGTCTAAGTGGGACTATTTTAAGACTATCGTTCAGGGAAAATATATGGGCGTAAACTATGTTGATACTTGTTGGCATGAGTTAATGAATCTCAGGGAAGGTGATAAGCTTATGGCTGAATATGAGGTCGAGTTTCTGAGATTGAGCCGCTACGCTCAAGGCATGGTGGCATTCGAGTATGAGAAATGTGTCCATTTTGAGGACGACTTGAGGGATAGTCTCAGGGTATTTATTGCTCCACAGAAGGAGCAAGAGTTTGCAGTTCTTGTGAATAAGGCGAAGATCACCGAAGAGGTTAAGCGCGTAGAGTGCCAGAACAGAGATCGTGAGAAATGCAAGAATAAGACAAATTTAGAGCCCTCTAGTTCTGTTCAGAGGCCTAAGAAACGGGCTAGACTTGATGGGCCTGTTAGAGTGAGAGTTCCTATTGCTTTTCCTTAGATTCAACCTTGTGGTAACTGTAGTAGGCGTCATCCGAGCGAGTGTTGGAGGAGATTAGGGGCCTGTCTGCGATATGGGTCTTTAGAGCATCAGATTAGAACGTGGCCATATCATGCTGATTAGATGCAAGCTACAGGATCAGGTTTTGTTCAGCCTCAGAGGGCAGTACAGCAGCCACCTAGGGGCCATGGGTTGACTATGGGTGGTAATGGTATAGGCTGAGGACAGAGAGCTCCAGGCAGAAGTGTTCATAAGACTGAAGAGAGGCTACTTGCACTAGTTTATGCTACTCGAAGTCAAGAGGACAGAGACGCCCCTGATGTAATCACGAGTACGTTCTTTATTGTTGATGCTCTATATACTGTTTTGATAAATATAGGTTCTATGCACTCCTATGTAGCTAGTACTGTTTCCAAAAACCTGGGGATTTCAGTTGAGTGTACTTCTAGTAAGATGACTAAATTGAGTCTGTTGGGGCAATCTGTTCGGGTTAGTAGGCTATATAGAAATGTTTCATTAGAGGTACAAAGTGTTGTGTTTCTGGAAAATTTGATGGAGCTACTGACTTGGAGTTCGACTTAATTCTGGGTATGGACTGGTTAGTTGAGCATCAATTTATTTTGGACTGCACGACTAAGAGGGTCATTCTGAGGACTGAGGATGATAAGGAAGTGGTTATGATCGGTAAGCATCAAGGTTACTTGTCTAATGTGATCTTCGCTCAAGTGGCTGAGTAATTGGTTTGGAAAGGATGTGAGGCATATTTAGCCTACGTTAGTATTTCAATTTCTGGGGACTCTTCTATCAAGGATATCATAATAGTGTGGGAATTTCTGGATGTTTTTTTGATAGTTACCGGGTTTACCTCTAAATCGAGAAGTTGAGTTCGGCATTGAGCTTTTACCAAGTTCAACTCCAGTGTCTATCGTTCTATACCGTGTGGCAATAAATGAGCGTATAGAGCTTAGGGCTCAACTTTAAGAGATTTTAGATCGTGGTTTTATCGATCCTAATGTGTCTCTGTGGAGGCATCGGTTCTATTTGTGAAGAAAAAGGATGGTACCTTGAGGATGTGCATCGATTATCAGCAGTTGAATAAACAAACTGTGAAAAATAATTACCCACTTTTGAGGATCGGTGACCTATTTAATTAGTTTCATGGGGCTGTGGTATTCTCGAAAATAGATTTTCGATCTGGGTATCATCAACTTAGGGTTAAAGAAGCTGATATTCATAAGATGGCATTTAGGACTCGTTATGCACACTCGTTATGAATGCTTTGACTGCATTCATAGATCTGATAAATCGAGTTTTTTAGCTGTATCTGAATCAGTTTATCGTAGTCTTCATCGACAATATTTTGGTGTACTCTAAGACTAAGGATAAGTATGATAAGCATCTTAGGGTAGTACTTTAGATACTCCGAGTGAAACAGCTCTACGCTAAGTCGAGTAAACGTGAGTTCTGGTTGCGAGAGGAAACATTTCTAGGGCATGTGGTTTCTGCTGAGGGGATCCGAGTTGAACCTAAAACGATTGAGGTTGTGCTTGATTGGAAACAATCTAAGAACGTATCTGAGATCCACAGTTTTCTAGGACTTACGGGTTATTATCGGAGGTTTGTCGAGGGGTTCTCACAGCTCCTCTGACTAAGCTTCTGTGCAATAATGTTCCCTTCGTTTGGTCTGATACACAACAATCATGCTTTGAGAAGCTCAAGTCTGTTCTAGCTTAGGCTCCCGTTCTAATACAGTCTGAATCTGGTAGGGAGTTTGTGGTGTACAGTGATGCGTCGCACATCAATTTGGGATGTGTACTAATGCAAGATGGTAAGGTTTTGGCTTATGTGTCCAGACAGCTTAAGTCACACGAGGGAAATTATCCGACGCATGATTTCGAGTTAGCTGTAGTCATGTTTGCATTAAATATCTGGAGGCACTATCTGTATGGTGAGAGGTGTCTCATCTACACCGATCACAAGAGCCTCAAGTACCTCTTTACTCAAAAGGAGTTGAACCTTAGGCAGCATCGACGAATTGAGCTTGTAACAACCCATTTTTTAGTGGTGTAAGAAACAGTGGTTCGAGACCACCAAATCTGGCAAGTAAGTTCTTAAATATTATTATTTAATATTTACGAGCCAAACATGGTTTTAAAAAGGTTTTTGAATTAGTAATTTCTATTTTATAATTATTTATTAGGTCAAGTGGTTTTAGAAAGTGAGGTATCGGGACCTTGTTTCAATAAATCGAGCCTTAGATATTTTTATAAATATTTATGAAGTGTCATTAAGGTAGTATTAAAGTTTCGTTGAAAATTTTTAACGTTTCGATAGTTAATTTATTGAAAATGACTATATTGAAAAAAGTACAAAACTTGCTACTTAAAATATTTAAGTGGTTTAGTGGCTTGATTAATAAATAAACCTAAATCTAAAGGATGAGGCGGCATAAGAGAAAAAAAATAAAAAATAAAGCCATTTAATGACAAAATTGTATTTTTGGTGAAATTAAATAAAACAAATTGAATTTAAAGGTTTTTAGACATTTTCTTCTTCATATTTCGGTTCAAAATAGACACACGAGAGATCTTAAGCCGATTCTTCATATTTTGCTTCATGTGAGTTCAATTCTTACTCGTTTCTTGTAATTTTAATGTTTTTGAGATTGTTACAATTAGGTCCAACTAAATCTTACCTTAGTTTTTGATTTTATTAAAAATTTTGGAAGTTTCCATTGATGAATATATATGATTCTAGTTATTAAATGATGAATTTGAGATGTTAATTGACACTTAAAAGTATTTTGTTAAGGAATTTTGATGAAATTATCAATTAAGGACTAAATTGAAAAGATAAAAATTTTATGGAAAAATTCTAAACTTTGTGAAATACATGGGTTGCTATTGATATGTATGAAAATCGACTAGGCTTGAATAACGATTAAATTGCATGAATTTCATTTTTCGAACCTAGGGACTAAATTGTAATTAATTAAATGTATAGGGGTAAAATAGTAATTTTTAAATATGTGTGTTGGATTAAATTGAATATGAATCATATTAAATTGAGCTAAATTCATTCTTATAGATCCAGATAGAACAAATACGAAGTTAGCTCAAGGTTAAGAAAAAGTATCGGATTAGTAGGCTTTGTATCACAAAAACTTATTGAGGTAAGTTCGTGTAACTAAATTGTATATTTAAATGTTTTAAATTGAATATTGACATATTGTTGTGTGTGACTTGTAAAAGTTTCCATGAATAATTATGATCACATATCCGACAAGTACCGAGTCCAGTTTGAACCTCAGAAATTCAAAGGATACAAATGACATGTCATTAAGATTCCTGATTTGGTTGTGATCCTGCATGTGTTGCAGACATACCACAGCTCTCTTGAGCTTCCCATTACTAGGCGCTTATGAGCTTTCTGATTAACAGCTCTCTTGAGCTTCCCGATATTTGGCTTGCAAAAGCTTCCTAATATACGGCTCATATGAGCTCCCCGTTACTTAGCTCACATGAGCTTCCCGTTATATGGCTCGGAAGAGCTTCCTGTTTATATGCTTGTCATTAAGGTTCCCGTGGCTTGCGAAAGCTTCCTAATATACGGCTCGTATGAGCTCCCCGTTACTTAGCTCACATGAACTTCCTGTTATATGGCTCGAAAAAGCTTCCTGTTTATATGCTTGTATAAGCATACAAGTACATGAATTGACGGATTACAGATTTGTACACTTCGTGTGTACTACCTGTGTATTTAACGATATTTTAAATGGTTCAATGGGCAAATTTTAGATATGAAACAATGAGTTCAAAATGAACGATTACGAATATATACTTGAAATGCATGGAAATGATATTACATGATTTATTGAAATACGATATGGATAATACATGTATGTAAATCTTACCTAGTGATTATATATATTCATGTTTATTGGTTATGTAAAGTGTTACATGGTTAACAAGTTGAGGATATGTGTTTAGGCTTTTGGCCAAATTGGTTTGGTTACGTTAGCATGCTTACCTTAAATTTGATTTAATGGTAAGTTAATTTCCATGTTATACTAACTTACTAAGTATTAAATGCTTACTCTGTGTTATCTTCCATGTCTTTTAGAATTTTGGAAGCTCATTTTGGATGGAAACCGGTCGAAGCAACCTCACACTATCCAACGGCCTTTCCAGTATATTTAGTAAATTAATTATGATTATAATGACATGTATAGGTTAATTTGGTCATTGATGACATATAAATGTTTTGTTGGAACTAGTCATTTGAATGACTTGTGATAGACATATTTTGATGTGTATATAAGTAGTTTTATCATGTTTGAAGTGTGAGTTTGATTATGATTATATATGCATTTGGTTATCTAGATAAATATGAATATTTGGTTGACATGTCTTTAAATTGTCGTTTGAGGTGCATAAGGGCACATTGGTTGTATGTGGTAATATGTCATGTTTAAGACATGATTTTGGCTTGTTTTGATTGATTTGTTGTGGCTTGTTGATGTCCATAAATGTTGATTTAAGTTGATGACAAATTGGTGAGAAATATGGCTTGGAAAATTACCTATTTTTGTCCACACGGGTAGAAACATGGGCGTGTGTCTCAACCGTGTGCGACACACAGCCAAATGACACAGCCGTGTGTCTCCTATACTTTAAATTTGTACAAAACAGATTGCTCACACGGCCTAGCACACGGTCGTGTGGCTTGGCCATGTGACCCAAGTTAGAGAGCTTCCAAGTTCAGACACGGGCTGAGACACAATCGTGTGTCCTTATTTTGAATGCCCACACGGCCTAAGACACGGGCTTATCTTTTAACCGTGTGAGCCACATGACCTGACCACACGAGCGTGTGTCCCCTGCACCTTTGAAAAATTTAAATATTTTCTGAAAAATTATTTTGAATGCCCGATTTAGTCCCGAGTAATTTCTTATGGGTATTTCGAGCCTCAAGGGCTTGCATAAGGGGCAAGATGATTGATTTTGATTGGTTTCTGATATGAAATATATGTTAATTAATCAGTAAATTCTAGTACTGATCTATAACCCTATTTCAATGATGTATACAGGTTAGGGGTGTTACAGAGCTGCTCAAAGATTATGATTGCATGATAGAGTATCATCCTGGTAAGGCCAATACGGTGGCCGATGCTCTCAGTCGTAGAGTGATGACTGATTTGAGAGTGAAGTTCACTCGTCTTAGTCTATTTAATAATGGGGGCTGTTAGTTAATTTACAGGTTAAGCCAACTTGGATGGGTCAGATTCGAGATAAGCACTTAGGGGATGAGTCTTTGGGTTTTTCAGTTTTGTCAGGTTGAGAATGGTGGTACTTTTGATTTTGGACTGAATAAGGATGGAGTTATGTGTTTCCTAGGACAAGTTTAGTTTGTGTACCGAACGATTCTGATCTGAGACAGTCGATTCTGAGGGAAGCACATAGTAGCCCTCATGCTATACATCCCGGTGGTAATAAGATGTATCGAGATCTCCATAAACTGTACTGGTGGCTGAGATTGAAGCGAGAAGTAACGAATTTTGTTTCTCATTGTCTAACGTGTCAGCAAGTTAAGGCTGAGCACCAGTTGCCTTCGGGTTTGCTACAACCTATTAAAATTCCCTTATGGAAATGGGAACGAGTGACGATGGACTTCATTAGAAGGTTGCCTTTGACACCCACTAAGAAGGATTCTATTTGGGTCATCGTGGATTGGTTGACAAAGTCTGCCCATTTTATTCTGGTTCGGACAGACTTCTTTACAAAAGTTAGCGAATCTCTACATCTTTGAGATTGTAAGACTGCATGGGATTCTTGTTTCGATAATTTCTTATAGGGATCCTCGTTTCATTTTTCGGTTCTAGAAGAAACTTCACGAAGATCTGGCTTCAAGATTGGACTTCAGTACTGCGTTCCATTCTCAGACCGATGGTCAGTCTGAAAAGGTGATCCAAATACTAGAGGATATGCTTCAGAGCTGTGTAATTAATTTCTGAGGTGGTTGGAATGATTTTCTACCGTTAGCTGAGTTCGCCTATAATAGTAGTTTTCAGTCTAGCATTTAGATGGCACCTTACGAGGCTTTGTATGGTCGTAAGTGTCGTACTTGGCTATGTTGGATTGAGTTAGGTGAGTGACAAATTTTGGGTCCTGAGTTGGTTTTCGAAACTGAAGATAAGGTTAGACTGATTCGAGATCATCTGAAGACGACTTCTAATAGACAGAAGACCTATGTGGATTTAAAAATGAGGGATATTGAGTGCTCTGTGGGTGATTTCGTATACCTTGAGGTATCACCGTAGAAGAAGGTTCTGTGGTTCCATCGTAAGGGAAAGTTAAACCTTAGATTCATTGGGACGTATCGGATTCTGAAGTGTGTGGGACCAATTACTTATCAGTTAGAGTTACCTCTAGAGTTGGTCTGTATCCATTATGTGTTTCACGTCTCGATGTTAAGGCGGTACCGATCTGATCTATTTCAAGTAGTCTCTGTTGAGGAGATCGAGTTTAGATCGAACTTGACTTTTAAGAATGAGCCAATTCAGATTTTGGATCGAGATATTAATGTTATGATGAGGAAGTCCATTTTATTAGTTAAGGTTCTATGGCAAAATCATGATTCTGAGGAAGTCACATGGGAACCTGAGGACTTGATACGTTAGCAGTATCCTCATCTGTTCAGGTCAGGTAAATTTCGAGGCCAAAATTTCTTTTAGAAAGTAGAGTTGTAACGACCTGAATAATTTAAGTCTATTTTTTGTGAAATCTTACGTAAATGTGTATCTACTTCAGTGGCTAAGTGTTCTGGATGTGTGTTTGTGGTCTTGGGTTGAAGTCCCACATTTGGAAATTTTGGTTATTTTTTATCCAAGCCTTATCCCTATTGGGTGGGCTTATATAATATTATTTGTAAACTTGTATTAGAATGAGCCTGCTGGTTTGAGTGGTAAGGAGTTAGTATGTTGGAGGTCTTGTGTTTGAATCCCGGAATGACCTGGGTGATATTTTTGTTTCAGTTGGCTGAAAAAATTTGGATGGGACTAGAAGTCTGAGTGAGTGGGTAGTTGAGATAGAGTTGTTAGTGGGCAGTTGAGATTTATCTAATTTTCTCTCTCTTCCCAAAAACTTTTCTGACATCAGTTTTGTTATCCCCTTTTTCAGTTGATTTCATTTTCCTTCTCTACCAACAATTTTTCTTTTTGCTCATCTGAAGTTTTGCCTCATTTTCCCTTTTTCAATTTTGGTGTTTCGAGTTTCTGGTTTTTCATGTGGGTTGTTAAGTCATGGTTGGAGGGTGAATTCTTTTAAGCTATTTCTCTTTTTTTGACGATATTGTCTTTTCCATTAAGTACAAAAATTATGGTTTTGGCAGCAGTGAATCATGAGGTACGGAGTTCTTCTCTTACAAAATTATAGTCGGTATCGTTCGGGGAATCAAGTAAGTGTTGAACACTTGAATCTTACTGTTGTTAGTTTCGTTAGTTCGGTTTAATTGAGGATTTAGACTGATTTTGGGAGTTTGTTATGTCGATTTTAGGTTCTAGTGGTCTGGAGAGTGTTTTCGCATTAAAACCGAACCAAGTGTGTACTTCTAACACGAAAAATCAAGCTTCAATGAAAGCCAAAAATGGAGTCTATCGACGCCACACAGGCGTGTGGCGGTCGTGTGTGAGACACAGCCTTGTGTCTGACGAAAGTGTGGCCGTACGCAAGACAAGATTATGTGATAGTGTGAACGAGGTCATGTGGGCCACACGGGCTAGGCCAGATTGGGCATATGGGTGTTGGGTTATGCAGTGTGGGCCACACGAGCCAGGCTATTCTCGGTGTGTGGGCCCGCAAAGACATGTGGGCCCAGAGTTCTGAAATTTCCCTAGGGTCACACAAGTCGTTCCAATCGACTGTAGGCCTACCGTAGGGTCGGTAAGGGCTAATCAAACCCTAATTCATGTGCTCTAATGTCTTGATAGTCAAATTTGAGTAAAACACTAATAGATACACATGACTGTTTTGTTTGAGTATATGTATATGCTATCTGTACACGAGCATGTTAACTCTATTAATTCGGTATTCTGTATTTGTGTATGGGGTGGGATTTGCATATGTGGAGGAAGTGATCTGTACGGTGACCTTTCACCTATGTTCTGGCAACTTGGCTGCATACTACGTGGCTTGTGCCGCGTCGACACTATATGGTGTGTAAGGATGGGTTGGTGTTTTAACCTCACATGGTGTGATGGGATGGACGGAGATGGTGTGTAGAGGATGGGGGTAGAATTCTATATGTTTGATTTGTCATCTAATTCTGATATCTGCTACCATTATGGACTTAGGTCCAAATCTGTATCTGACTGTATATAAAATATTGTGTATGTTGCATGACTATCTCTATTGGGTTACACACTGAGTTTACAAAAACTCACATCTATTTGTCTGTTCGGTTCAAGTAATCCACAAACATAGGCGAGTCGGTGCGACAGAAGCTCAGCAATGACCATTTGACGGGGAATTGTTTTTATTATTTAATGGTTTTTACTGAAATTACTGGCTTTTGTGGGAGTTTAGTAATTCTTGGATTCTCCGGACTTTTTAGATTGTTTCGTATAAATTTTTAGTTTGGTTGCGTTATGATTTCTAAACTGTCATGATTCGACAAAATATCGGTTTTACATGAACAAATATTAATTTTGAAAACACAAGCATGGTTTTGATTTAAACGGGTTTTTTTTTTAAATTTTCGCTGCAAAATGATTTGGTTAACCTTAAAGGGTAACACGTAACGGTTTCAGTAATAAATATATAAGTGATTATGTTTTTTTACTTAGACGTTTTATGGAAGTCATCTGTTTCAAGACCCTTCTTTGTAACACGGTTTGAGATGGCTTTTTTAAAATCATTTGACTTGCGATGATTTTTTGGCCATAACGTCTAGACTGGGTTTGTGGTTTTAGAATTGATACAAGCACGGATGGGGTGATATTTATGAAATTCCATTCACCGAAACTTTTTGGAAAATCAATCAAATTGCGATGACTTTTTGGATGGGATCCATGCATTTTAGGTTTAAATGTCTTCATAACATTCAAAGATCTATCTCTTAGCTTCAAAACGCATTTTGAATCACTCGCTTTTGTGTTTGGAAGCTCAAGTTATGACTGTTTTAGCGAAAACTACGAAAGGGAATTTCTAGATGGGATTATTACAAAAGTGACGAGTTTTGATCTTTTAATTTGATTTTAATTAATATTGGATTCGATTTTTAGGCTTAATTTTTATTATATATGATCCCAATATTGTATTTATTATATTTTATTATTTTATTATTTATTTATTCATCAACAATAAAGTTTACTTCTACTAAAACCACTTCTTGTTTAGATTAATTACATTTTCATTATCCTTGGGAGTTTTATTTGGCTGTAATTAGCTAGCCTATATAAAGGTCTCTTTATTGTTC
>JABFAF010277900.1:764-15506 GCA_013677275.1 Gossypium schwendimanii
AGTCAAATATAAATATAAAAATATGATCCATTATTTTAAAATTCTAATTAAATAACATGGACACGTGTTACTCGAAAGCAATCCTTTATCCTTCATTGCATGTGAAGTAACAGGCTTTTTTCTCTTTAAAAGGTAAGATTAGCCACCGCTGTTGATAAAGGCAATTGTACAATAGTGAAGGGCACGGTATAAGATCTATTAGAAATTAGTTAATTTGTTTTTTTCCCTTTTCAGTAATCATATATCAATATTTGCTTCTAAATAATTACCTATATTTTTACCAAATAATTTGTTACAAGATTACCTGCAATTAGTAACATCTCTACTGGTAAAAATTGTAGAAGGGAATTAGAGATAAATGAGAGAAAGTTAGCTGGCAAAAGTTGATTTGATTTTCACTGTACATTCCTAAGCATTTTATTATTGCTTGGATGGTTGTGATAACATGTTTTTGACTACAGATAGATTACTTTTTAGAGGAATGGATATAGACCAACAATCATATTTTATTTGAATGTGATTTTTTCAAACAATTTTCGAAATTAATTTTGTAACATTGTGATATTAGACGTGATGGTTGCCATGATTTCGGTCTTAAACTAGTATCAAGTAGTTTCAATCTAATATCTACTTATTTTCGTGTATTACCTTGTAACCATTAGTATAAAATTTTAATAAAATTATTTAATTTAATTAAATTTTAATGATGCTTTTTCATATCAATATATTTATATCTCTCATGTATATTTTTACATTTGTATATAATATATACAAAAAAATAATATTTTAAAATTGTGAGAAATCCAAAACAACATAACAAAATACACTGATATATATTACAAATGTAAAAACAAAACGATACATCTATACAGTATTAACAACTTCCACCTTATATTAACTCCTATTTTCTTTTATTAACTATCATTGAAGAATCTTTGTTGGGGCCATACTTCGGAATAACGGACTGTAGAATTTCTGTATGTTGTTTTATTTATATCTATCTCCATTAATCTTATTTTTCTACTTTTCATATCTAAGCTATAACCTCTCGACACTCCTCCACGGAACACTTCATTTGGACTGAAAAGTTGAACCCAAGATTGGTGAAGCTCCAATGGAACACTTCGAACCTTAACGAAGATCACAACAATGCAAGTCTTTAAACCCGTTTCATTTCTTTTCCAACACCAAGAAAGAAGAAGCGTCCAGCTACTGCAGTTTCCATAGCTAAGCCTCGATTTGTTGTTCCAACTTTTGTGAAAATTGAATTTGGGACATCAGTGAGTGGATTTGTTCCAAAAATGATGTTTGGGTTGGTGCGAATTGCTTTAAAATCTGTTAAAGAGTAAGAAGTGGGTTTGCAACAGAATTTAGAATCTAGAAGAGATTGTTTGAATAACTTAGAGCAAGGAAAGGCAGTAAAGAGGAAAGAGACGATTATCTGTAATTCTCTAAAAGAATCACGGACGATTATCTAATAGTTTTCCAATTATTTACTACATATATTCGGACACTTAAAGTAATTTTATTTTATTAGTTTTGAGAAAGATAACAATCAATTAAAAAACCACTAACTTTCAAAAAACTAAAATTTTTTTTAAAAATAATTAATATCAACAGTTATATTTAAACAAGTTGAATTCAAATTTCATGAGATTTAAAATTAAAATATTTATTTGATCTATATTTTTTATAATAAATAAATTATTCAAATTTAAATTTTATTCATAAAAATATGTGAAAGATTAATATAATTTTTAAATATATTTTAAGTAGCAAAACAAAATTTGAATATTTATTTTACCTGTCCAAAAGAGACGTATTAATAGGTCTGTTGCAAAGAGTCACCATCAGCAGCGACGCAGAGATGAGACAGAAAGTGTCCGGCCGATGCCTAGGGTTACACAAACACAACCCTTATGCTGACATGGCATAACACGTAGGACCCACATGTCGGGGTTCTTATAACCAGTATTACGTGTCACGGGACTCACGTGTCTCTTTTCCATGCTACACGCCGAGGACATAAAATCTGACTTACTGTTCCTTTAGGCTCTAGTTCGGACAAGAAGCTGAAGTGGCACGACAAAATAAATAAATAAATCATCGCTTGGTTTCGCCTATATAAGCAACCATTCCCTGCTTCAGCTTCTCTCACACCATTACCAGTACATATCGCTTTACCAAAAATCACTTAAATTTTCGACATTTTTTGCATTTTTTTTGCTTTGACTTTCAATATCGATGTTCATGGCTGTTGAATCAACTCTCCCGACTCCAGTCCGAACTCCGGCTTCCGATAAAGATGCGAAAGCTCTTCAATTCATTGAAGAGATGACAAAAAATGTCGATTCAGTTCAAGAAAGGGTTTTACGTGAGATCCTAAGCCGAAATGCCGAGACTGAGTATCTCAAACGGTTCAGCCTCAATGGAGCTACGGACCGGGAAACATTCAAGTCTCGAATCCCTGTTGTCACTTATGAAGATATACAGCCTGAGATTCAGCGTATAGCCAATGGTGATAAGTCCCCTATCTTTTCAGTTCATCCCATTTCAGAGTTTCTCACTAGGTGAGATCTTTTAGCAAATAATAAATGTTTTTTAAATTTTTTTACTCATGTTTATCTTTTAATATGATATATAATTTGGGGCTTACTTTGCAGTTCTGGGACTTCAGCTGGAGAAAGGAAGCTGATGCCAACAATTCATGAAGAGTTGGATCGTCGTCAACTCTTGTATAGCCTTCTTATGCCTGTAATGAACCTGTGAGGAGCTTTTGTACTATTCTTTTTGTTTCTTTAATCTAACTTTTGTTGAAAACAAAGTTTGATATTTTTGTCTTTGGGTGGGTGATAGCTACGTTCGAGGATTGGACAAAGGGAAGGGTCTTTATTTCTTGTTTGTGAAAGCTGAAACAAAGACTCCTGGAGGGCTTTTGGCACGCCCAGTCCTCACAAGCTACTACAACAGCGACCACTTTAAGACTCGCCCATATGACCCTTTCAATGTTTACACTAGCCCCAACGAAGCCATCCTTTGCGTTGACTCTTTTCAAAGCATGTACGCCCAGATGCTTTGTGGCTTGATCATGAGGGACGAGGTCCTTCGTGTTGGTGCCGTTTTTGCCTCTGGCCTGCTTAGGGCCATTCATTTCCTTCAAAACAACTGGAAACAACTGGCTCATGACATCGCAACGGGAACCTTAAACCCTAAAATAACCGATGCTCCGGTTCGAGAATGCATGAGAAAAATCTTGAAACCTAACCCAGAACTTGCCCAGTTGGTTATAATGGAATGTTATGAGGAGAATTGGGAATGTATCATTAAAAGAATTTGGCCCAGAACTAAGTACCTTGATGTTATCGTAACTGGAGCCATGGCTCAATATATCCCCACCCTTGAATATTACAGTGGTGGCTTGCCAATGGCTTGCACGATGTATGCTTCGTCAGAGTGTTATTTCGGTCTCAATCTCAACCCGATGTGCAAACCATCCGAAGTCACATACACTATCATGCCAAACATGGCCTACTTTGAGTTCTTGCCTCATGGATCATCCACTTCGTGCCTAGTTAATCTCGCCGAAGTCGAAGTCGGCAAAGAATATGAACTCATCCTCACCACTTATGCAGGATTGTGCCGCTACAGAGTCGGCGATATCCTTCGAGTCACCGGTTTTCACAACGCGGCCCCACAGTTTCGTTTCATTAGGAGAAAGAACGTTTTGTTGAGCATCGAGTCAGATAAAACGGATGAGGCTGAGTTACAAAACGCCATCGAAAACGCTTCTCTTTTGCTGAAGGAATTCAACACCAGCGTTGTTGAGTACACAAGCTACGCCGACACCAAACAAATACCGGGTCACTACGTTATTTACTGGGAATTACTCGTCAAAGACTCAGCTATTGCACCAACCGATGATGTTTTGAACCGATGCTGCTTACAAATGGAGGAATCCTTGAACTCAGTTTACCGTCAAAGCCGAGTTGCTGACAACTCAATCGGCCCACTCGAGATAAGAGTAGTGGAAAACGGCACGTTTGAGGAGTTAATGGATTATGCAATTTCAAGGGGTGCCTCCATAAATCAATACAAAGTTCCAAGATGTGTAAGCTTCACTCCAATCATGGAACTTCTGAACTCAAGGGTGGTTTCTAAACATTTCAGTCCAGATTTACCACACTGGACGCCAGAACGTCGCCGTTGAGCACACTGCATAAAGTTCCACAAATAGTCTGTTAGCCCTTGGAAACCAACTTTTTTCTGCATATATATATAATTGTATTATTATTAGCTTTTAAATGGTTTGGGTCAGTGATTTTTGGTTCAAATCCATTTCGTGTTTGTTTGTCACTTGCTAGTGTTTCTTAGATCTGTCTTTTCTTTCTTTTTATAAATAAAGATGAGAAAAAGAGACCTTAAAGATGGATGTTAGTCATCTCATGAGTAGCTACTATGATATTATATAGACCATGATATATATATGTATGTATATAATGTGATGGCAGAAGTTGTAATGGATTGATGATGCTTAATGGTTTTCTTGTCATATTTGTTCCTTTATCTATGCCTTTTCTGCATGGATTTCAGTGCACGTGCTTCATATTCCTTTGTCAACTTTTATAATCTTTACTATTTAAAAATGACTTGGATATAAATCGTTTTGATGGGCATTAGTTCCGAGACAGAGCAATTATTGGAAAATATTATTGGATACAGAGTTATATCAACAAAAATACTAGCTAGGGTTAGTATTGACAAAAAGAAGAGTTATGATTTACTCGAGTTATTGAGAGCTAAATTTGAGTATCTTGATTGAGATCAACTTCAAATTTCAAATCAAACGTTATCTGAAATCCGTCCATTGATTTCTAAAGAGGCTCCACTTCTTGTTGCTTGGTTGAGTGCGGGGGCTGAAACACTTGAATAAATTAAAGAAAGATTGTCTTTATTTTTATACTTTTTAAATTATTTTTTTATTATAAAAAATTTATCCTACAAAAGCATCAATGCATTTTGAAAAATATGTTAGATGAATATATTTAAAATTTTAATTTTATACGTATAATTACATCATATAAAAACTTTTCTTTAATTGATCAAAAGAGTAATTCTCCGGTAAAGTTTGCTTTACCTAAAAAATCAGTAAAGAAAACGACACCGTTGCAAGAGGTATAGCAACGTTTGGTTGGGGAAACAACTGAAAAATCCAAGTATTCCATCCCATCCAACTACTAATTTTATAATTCTTTACGTAATTTGTTTAGTTAGTTTGGCGCAAAGCTCATTTCCGGTACCTTCCGTGCCGCTGACTTCCTCTTTCGAGCTTCCTTCAATTCCTTCGCCTCAGCCCGAGCTGTACCTTTTGTGATGGCGCGGGCACTGGTTAACCTCGCCGTCGGAACCGTCGTTTTCTTCCTCCTCTTTCTTCTCTCCCAATCAAACCCCTCCACGTCACCTCCGCGACTCCTCCCTCCGCCTCACCACGGCGCACGTCCCGCCATGGTCCTCCCTCTCTTTCCTTCTTCCAAGAATTCCTCTAGAACCTTCTTGCACTCTCATCGCCACCTTCTGAGATCTGACTCTCACTCTTCCCATCCAAACGCTCGCATGAGACTCTACGATGATCTCCTTCTCAATGGGTAATATTATCATATTATTATCTTTTAATCTTATTTCTCCTTGTTCTTTTAACTGAGATATTCGAGGATCAAAATTTCGAAGGTATTACACTACGCGGCTTTGGATCGGGACCCCTCCGCAGCAATTTGCGCTTATTGTGGATACCGGAAGTACTGTTACTTACGTTCCTTGCGCCACTTGCGAACAATGTGGTAGACATCAGGTAATATCAAAATTCATCCGAATTTTCAAATTCGAATATTCATTGATGATCCTTTTTTCCGCTTATTTTCTGTTTATTGAATCGTTTTTGGACATACAGTGTACTCCAAACATATTAGATTAGATCTGAATGGGAATCCCCCTTTTTGATTTCTGAAGTATCGCTCTATTTATTGAGATTTCGTTCAGGCTTATTTGGTCGTGGCATTTGAAATTTTTCAATGTAAAAAAATTTGAAGCTTTGGTTGTTGATAGAAAGATGGACGGTTTTAAATTTAGATATATAATAATTAGCTTGGAATTAGTCTTAAATTTTAATCAGCTGCTTATTGTTTTTGTTAAATATGAATTTCCTTTCATAATGTTTGGTAGCAATGCAGCCCTAATAAACTTCAGTGAAAGGTCTTCATTTGTTGGTTCCAGATGACCTTATTTAGGTGGTTAAGCTAATAGGTTTTCTGATTTCTACTTATCAGGACCCGAAGTTTCAGCCTGATTTATCCAGTACTTACCAACCTGTAAAGTGCAATTTGGATTGCAATTGTGACAGTGACAGGGTGCAATGCATTTATGAGAGACAGTATGCTGAAATGAGTAGCAGTAGTGGTGTCCTTGGTGAGGATATCATATCGTTTGGGAATCAAAGTGAACTTGTGCCTCAGCGTGCTGTTTTTGGTTGCGAAAATGAGGAAACTGGTGACCTTTACAGTCAACATGCTGATGGCATTATGGGATTGGGCCGTGGTGATCTCAGTGTTGTTGACCAGCTTGTTGAAAAAGGTGTGATTAGTGATTCATTCTCATTATGTTATGGTGGGATGGATATTGGTGGGGGTGCTATGGTTCTTGGAGGCATATCTGCCCCGTCAGACATGGTCTTTAGTTATGCAGATCCTGTTCGCAGGTATGTTTTTGTAAACATTTTTATCTCCAAGATAGAATACGTCATCAACTTCCTATATACACTCGATACATCTGACACATTTACTCTAGTTTCGGGATGGCAACAGTCCATATTACAGCATTGGTTTGAAAGAGATACATGTTGCGGGGAAGCAGCTATCTTTGAACCCAAGTGTCTTTGATGGAAAGTATGGAACTGTTTTGGATAGTGGTACAACATATGCATATCTACCAGAACCAGCATTTTTGGCATTTAAAGAAGCTGTAAGATACAATTTCCATGAATGAATCGTACTTTGTTAAAGTTTTAGCAGGCGTGTTAATCTCTTCTTAGTGGACGCTTTTTGTTTACTGGATGAGTAATTGGTTGAGTTGAAATGGACTTAAAAGCTCCATTTTCATCCTCAATGCTATAATATGGAGGATCTTTGAAGTTTTATTCTAACAGTTGCACATATTTATCTGGAATTTATGTTTGGTTGTAAGGGCATCTGATGACTACATGCTTAACAGGTTGATCTGTAACAATCAAACCTAACAATTGTCATTTTTATTGTGTTTGTTCTTTTCCCATTAAGTTTCACTTTTGCATTGTTCTATTCCAGATCTTGAAAGAACTTAATGGCTTAAAGCAGATCCGTGGCCCTGACCCAAATTACAACGATATATGCTTCTCCACTGCTAGCAGGTATTACTTATACTGTCTACAGTATGCCATAACAGAAAAGTTGAACAAATTTTTTATTATTTATTGTGAAAACCTGTTAGTTATGTTTGCTCTCATATAACAGATAATTTTTTTTTTCTGCTTCAGTGATGTCTCTGAGCTGTCAAAAACATTTCCAACGGTTGAAATGGTATTTGGCCATCAGCAAAAATTATTGCTATCACCTGAGAATTATTTGTTTCGGGTAAGCTTTTCACACTGTAATTGCTTTTACTGTTAATTGAACATCTTCCTTTCTTGAGAGAATCTTCTTAAGATTAATACTTGAAGTTGGTGTAGGAATAGTTGCTTTTGAGTTCAGATGAATTTTCTGCTTATCTTATATCTTATATTCATATAGCATTCAAAGGTCCACGGTGCATATTGCCTTGGTATCTTCCAAAATGAAAAGGATCCAACAACCCTTCTAGGCGGTATGTTAATTTTCACAAACCTTGCGTTTCATTATGTTACTACTTTTAAAGTATCATCTTCTTTTGCAAAGTTTGGCCAAATATCTCCAGTTTTTGATCCAAAACTTTAGCTTGATGCTGTGAAAGTTCTCGAACTAATTTTTGTTGTTTACTTTCTTGTTCAAAATTAACCGTTTTTCTGCAATAGGTATCATTGTACGTAATACTCTAGTCACATATGACCGCGAGCATTCCAAAATTGGTTTCTGGAAGACTAATTGTTCTGAGCTATGGGAAAGGCTGCACATAACTGGTGCACCATCACCAACTCCATCTTCAAGTGGGAAGGGTAATTCAACTGAGTCACCAACTACAACAGCTTCTGATGGATCACCACATTACGATTTTCCAGGCATGTTTAAACCATGGTTTTCTGAGGACCTTACATGGTTCTTATTTTATTTGAACCCATTTCAAGGACCAGAACTCAGTTTTGCCATTTATTTCATTGAAAAGCATGAATAATCAATACTTTGTTAAGTATACTTTCCTTACCATGTTAGCTTTTGTACCATACCATCTTCAGACTACAGGGTCTTGTTTCACTTTCCCTTTCTGGTGAAAAATCGGTATCTATCAGGTCTTTCACTGGAATTCTTTCTGATGACATTTGTTTTTTAACAGGGAAAATCCAGATCGGTAAAATTATATTGGATATGTCATTGAGCGCCAACCACTCATATCTAAAGCCTCAGATCAATAAACTTACGGAGTTCATTGCTAAGGAGTTAGATGTTAATGCTTCACAGGTTCAACAAATACCATCTCTGGATACTATCTTCGAATACTATAGAATTTATGAACTATTGATATGAAATATTATGTTAATTACTGAAGGAACTTCAAACTATCTTACTGAACAGTTGATTTTGTGTATGGTTTCAACTTTCAAGTAATCTTTTATTTTATGTTTCTTTTCCAGGTCCATTTATTGAATTTTACATCTGAAGGAAACAGTTCTCTTGTTAGATTGGCCATAGTCCCTTCAGACTCATCAACCTACATTTATAAAGAGACTGCAAGAGTAAGTCTTCTTTTAGATAATTGCAATTCTGTTGATGTAACAATATAACTGCTTTTTGCTTGATGAAATTCTGCTTCCAGAATATAATTTCTCGACTTGCTGAACATCGCGTGAAGCTCCCTGATACTTTTGGAAACTATCAGTTGGTGCAATGGAAAGTTGAGCCTTCTACAAAACAGTATGTTTCCATCTTGTTCACGTCCAGTTTATTTTTCACAGTTCTTTATTCTCCTTATCACTTTCATGCTATGGAGCCTGGCAGCGGTGGGCTACTATCTTATGTGATAGTCACCTAAAAACATACCTTCCTGCTCTCAGTGTGACGAATAATCTACCAAAGGTTCTGTGTCTATTTAAATTTGGATCTGATATTACAAAGGCTTCCTTTAAATTTTTTTAATTTTCAGAATACGCTTTTCCATATGGCCTCACTATACCTGTTTCCAGTTTCCATCAGTTAATAAAAAAAATTTTGTATCGTTATTTTTGAGGGTCCAGATTTCTGCATAGCATCATCATCTGTAATAGCATGATGCATGCATAAAGACTTGTGCCATAAATCCATAGAGTTTAGGTCTTCCGCATAGTAAACTGTTGCTCATAAGCGCGAATCTGTTATTACATTTTCAGAGATATCTGCTTCCTAATTTTTCCTTTTCCTGTGGATTCCTATTCTGCATTTATCATAAAATATGTCACATATTATCAGAAAATAATTGTGCAAAATTTAGTATTCATCATTGTTGAGCTGACAAGGTTTTGTATTGTTGTATCTAGAGGGAAAAAAGTTACAGTATATGAATGCAAGGCATATGGTAAAAAAATGAAACAGAAAACTGTGTTAGTTACAAGTTCTCTTGGTGAATCTTCACAAACTATACCGGTATTTGGTATTTTATATGATCCCATGTATTCTCAATTTTTTCATATGCTTGAAGGATCATGCCTCATCCCCATGTAAAATTTGTCGCACACAAACATTACATGGTCATTTTAGGATAAAAAAAAAAGGACTAGATGCACGTCATGGTACAAAGCTCTAACTTGAATTATTGGATGGAAATGACAGGACATGGTGGGGGCGAAATTATATGGTGGTGGTTATGGCTCTTATCATAATAGTGGTGATTGGATTATCAGTTTATGGAGTGTGGGGTATGTGGAGATGTAAACAACAAACGGTGAATTCATATAAACCTGTTGGTGCGGCAGCTCCGGAGCAAGAACTTCAGCCTCTATAGTAAATGAAACCTCTTTTTTGGTTTGGTTATTATCCTGGTTTGGGATATGGCTTCTGAATCAATACAGTTTAATGTTGAAAGCTTTGGTTTTTTCTTTTTCTTTTTTTTTTTTTTNTTTGGCTTATTATTTCAAGATAGGAGTATACAAAAGAATACTTAATGCGAAATGAATCAGGGAAAAAAGAAAAGGAAAAACTCATTAGTCAATAAATAAGAATCAATAAAAAGCTCGTTAATCGATATATATGATTTTGATTTACAACGTTCTTGTTTGCTTGCTGTTTTCAACATGCAAATTTTCACTTTACTTTTTGGCATATTAGACCAGAGCTCGTTCGAATGATTAGATCTTTGGGTTCTGGTTCAACTAGTCGAGTTCCTCTGTTCATTGTATATTTAAACACTTAAGTTTAATGTTGAATAAATATTAAGCATAATTAATAAGATTATGCGCTTCATTTAACATCAATAATTGGTTTAAATCTTAACATACAATACAAATAGAAATTTAATATATAAAAATTTGTTTCTTAATGAATCAGTTATAGTATTTTATTAGTTGAATTGGTTTTAAATTGGTTGTAAATAATTAAAGATGTAGAGAGTTTTTGAGCTTGAATAAAAATAATTAAATTTAAATAAAATTATTTATTATATTATATTTCAAACCAAGCGGATCGACCAAAACTAAAGAAAACCCATCTTAAGCTTAACCAAAATTAGATCCTCCGAGTCTAGTAAGTAGCCTAACGTCCAACCACGATCTTCATTCTTTCGCCAATGATATACATTTTTAATGGTTATGAATGATTGATAGTTAAACGACAATTAAGTTCACGATCGTGAATTACAGCTTGCGATTCTATTTTTCCTTTTACAAAGAAAAAGATCAAACGATTACCCTTCTATTTGAGCTACTATTGTAAAATTAAAGCATAGATACTTCGTTCTTGAAAATAAATGTATATAAACTCGGAAACGAAGTTACCGAGGCTGGTGAAAAGTAAAGAGAAGTTTATGTTTCGTCCACAGCCCTTTTAACTGCCTAAGATTGAGAACCGCAGCCACAATATTTTTGAGAACATTAAACAACACATTAAATCTCTTACCCCAGATGAGTCTGGTTCTGATTTACAAATCAAATCCTCCCAAGGGAATTGAGTTACTGAGTCCGCATCCTGCTGCTCTCTGCTGCCCTGACTTGTGCAAAGTAAGGATGGGCCTGCCAAAGGGAAACATCAAAACAATGTTATGACTTTGGGATTTCCAAGTTTTCTTCATTTATTATTTGGAGAGTTCTTGGAGGATCATACCCCCCTACCTATGTCCGGATATGCATCGGATATGGATGTCGGGTGTTGGTACTTCAAGAAAAATGAAGATAAAGAAATATTGCTATAGGACATCTATTTCATCTTTATCTACTTAAAGATTTTTACAATCAGCGCATAACAAAATTCTTAATTCCATATTTACAGGTTCTGAATTTCATTCAAGAGCGAGAGTGGAACAAAAAGTAAAGGAGGTAAACTTACCATAGCCTCTCTAGCAGTTAGCCTGTCCTGATGGTCGTACCGAAGCAACTTATCAAGAAAATCAATAGCCTGAAATTCGATAAGTGCAAAGATGAAAATCAATTTTAAGGCATTTAACTGTTACTGAGCATATGGATAATATGATTTCCTAGAGGCTTGTTTAAGGAAGAAAATGACCTCGGGAGAAACAAGATGCTGATTATCTGCATTAATAAATTTGGACCAGGGTTTGCGGCTGTGCCTGAAATACGACATATTTAATACATTAATGGATAAGAATTAACCATTCCACACTATAATATGTCTTAGGAGGGATATATCATCTACACATGAAACTGTAGCAAGAGGCACAAAGTTGAATACTTAGTTAGGAAAAGCCCAAATATATAATTGTTTGTTCAATGTACCTTCCAACTTGAGCATCAAGTTGAGGATCAAGCTCCAAATGGTATTTGTTGAGATAAGCATTTAACTCATCAGTACCTAGCACCTGAAGTTACATTTTAGCGGTCAAAAGGTTTGTACCATCCACAAAAACTGGAAATACTTTGTTAGGAAAAGCCCAAATATATATAAAACTTGTTTTGACATTGCACGTAGAGATGCCCCTGCTACATATCCCTTATAAAGTGAAAGTCGAAAAGAAGGTACAAATGTTTAAATCAAAACCTGCAAGGTTATCGTTGCATCTAGAAAGAATAGTAAGTAAACAACTGTAAGAGGTGCAGAAAAGGTTACAAATTGATGCTCCTGACACAGGTTTTAAAAGCAAGATGGATAATATGAGATGGATAAGCTGATAAGATAGAAAGATATAGACCAACACATTAGCCCAGTAGCAGTTGGAAAATGATGGATTATCCTAATCAAAATGTTAACAAGAAAAATGATAATGAAATTAATCTTCAGCAAGGAATTAAAAGATTCACCAATTAGCAGAAGCATATTACCTTGGCAATTTTAACTAATTGATCATGGTTGTCATGGCCGTAGAAGAATGGTTCCTTCCGGAATATCTACAAAATAAATAAGTATAACAAACAAATCAAACAACACAAATATTCCATCACACACCAAAAGTTGGTCTTCCAAATGAAGTTTTAATAATTTTAATGTACGAGAATGGTTTTTCTTACCATTCCAGCAAACATGCAACCAAGGCTCCACATGTCCAAGGAATAGTCATAGTCTTGTAAATCTACCAGAAGCTCAGGCCCTTTAAAGTACCTGAGAAATAAGGAGAGAAATAAATTCCCCAAAAACTGAATCCATATTATAGATGGACTATAAATGGAAGAAAAGTTCACAAAGCTATTAAGTTTTCAAATCATCCAAAGAAACTGAGCTCTTTGACAAGCTAGATTTTGAAACTAATACCCTGAACCTATAAACAATAAAAGAAAATGCAGATGCATTCTTGAAGTAGTCCAATTAGTGGTTGTTCAAACGAATATTAAATACAGTACTTATCTAATTTCGCTTACTTGACTCACTAAATTCGTGATGAATTTTTTATCTATATGCCTGTAATACCAACCAAATTCAGTTTTCGAGGAAAGCCAATTTTAGGAACAAGCACAGCAAGAATACAATGAATCAACCCCAAAAGGATATTAATTCTCTTTCATACATGGACTAATATTTGTTTTAAGTTCTCACCATCTCGAAGGAATAACACTCTTGGAAACTAGTCATATTATAAATGAAGTCTTTGAAATGTTACCTAGAAGCCACACGGACATTATACTCTTTGCCAGGATGGTAAAATTCAGCAAGTCCCCAATCTATCAAGCGAAGTTTGCGCAGCTCATGATCTATCATGACATTGTGAGGCTTGACATCTCTGTGCATTATTCCTTGTGAATGACAGTAATCTAATGCCTAACAAAGCAAACAAATCTTTTCTGATCATCCTATGATGCAAACATACAAACCAGAAATTCTTGAAAAGATCTAAAAAGGATAGTTATATTGGGAAAGCAATTAATTAATGAGTAAAGCTAGAAACAATTACCAAACCATATCATGATGGAGTATTGGAGCATAGTTTTATATACTGAAAGTTTGAATGAAGAGCATAACTGCCTAATGGTTACCTTGAGGAGTTCATATATGTAGTAGCGGATATCATAGTCTGTCAAAGTAGGGTAAAGAACTTTGAAATCCGTGCTGTTGACGTGCTCGAAAATCAAGCTAGGAGTTTTGGAGTGATGATCTCTTACAACATCAAGAAGCTTAACAATATTCGGTCCACCACACAAATTCTGAAGGATTTTTATCTCTCTCTTGATCTGGCCACAATAATAATAAAAATAATAACAAAATTACTTTTATAATCATCAAGAATATGCCTAAGATTCTATCTCATATAAATCTACTCGAATACTATTCTAACCTCATAGATGATAATTAAGTACTAACCTTCTTTTTCTTAACAGGCTTGAGGATCTTGATTATACAGCGTTCATTGTTATTAACATTTATGCCTTCGAAAACCTCACTGTATTTTCCCCTTCCAACTTTCCGAACAACCTCATAATCATCTTGATCACTAAAAAAAAACAGTAAAAAAAAATCAATTTACGCCGATCACGGACTGGATCGAACAATTAACAGTAGTATTACACTTAAAAAAGCTATAGAAATGCTTAAGTAAAATTGGAAGATCTAGTTAATCGAAGGTAATTACAGAACCTCGAATTCGTATCAGCTGATGTAACCTATTTCAGATTTGAATTAAACAAATCAATAACTAACGTAATCAAGTATCAACGACTATACTGAAGGAAGTATTCAAAAAGTTTACCCCCATTGAACAACGAGGGACTCGTAATCCCAGTACTCCTTAGGACGAAGGACATTGACGTCAGCATAAACGCGAGATTTGGACATGATTTGACTGCGGTTGGAACAGGAGATCTCGCCGGTCTAACGGTTATCGCAACAGTGGTGGCCGAAGGGGAGGCGATGGGGGAGTAAAGTAGCAAGAGGCGGAGTCAAACTGGACGGCTGGCGG
>JABFAF010278009.1:0-28470 GCA_013677275.1 Gossypium schwendimanii
TGTAAATAAATTAAATTGGAGATGTGTGGATGTTTATGGTAATTAATTGTAGTTATTTCAAGTTTAATGGGTAAGTAAAATATGTAAAACCGGGAAATTAAAACGAATTTTTGATAAAATAGGTGCAGTGGTTTGCACACCTTTTCACACAGGCCTATGGGTTTTTGGGGGTTTGATTTTTTATTTTTGTACTCTAGTATTCTAATTTGCTTAATTTATAATTTAGTCCTAAAACTTGATTTGATTAGTTGAAGCCTTTAATGATAGGGAAACTTGGTAATATTTTAGGATTAGACTTGTAATTGCTAATATTTGGTAGAAACACTCTTAATTTTTAATTTGGAAAATGCATTAAAAGTTTGTAAAAGTTATGATTTAGTCCCTAATAATAAAACTTGAATTAGACATAGTAAATGAACTCGAATTAAACTAAAACTTTTAGGGCTTGTATAATTTGACTAAAAGAAGGTCGATAACTATTTAGAAATAAAATTGGGATAGTTTAACCTTAGGTGGTAAAATAACCAAAATACCCTTAGGTTTAAATACATAAAAAAAGTTTAAAAATGGTTCACAAATTGCTTCCGCTTTAATAAATGATAGTTAATTAGTCATAAATGAGGTGTTAGAAGGTTGGGGTGTGCATCGGGTGGTCGTTAGCTGAAGAGTGACTTCGGTGGCTAATATAAAGCTTCGAATTTAGGTCAGTCCGTCCCAATTGGGTTTAGGGTGTCATAATGTTTTAAATGTTACAAATAGTTGAATAGTCTAGTGGATGACCCACTGAAGATCCAAGACTGCATTTATGACTTTTTCTGGAGGCCTGTGACTTGTTTAGACAAAAGGGTGTTCCTGAAGATGCTTTGAGACTTAAATTGTTTCCATGTTCTTTAAGAAATCGTGCAAGAGCATGGCTAAATGTTTTGCCGTCAGGAACAATGGCATCATGGAATGATCTTTGCCAGAGATTTTTGCTACGGTATAATCTCCCAAATATGAATGCCAAGCTTAGAAATGACATCACACTTATTCGACAATCGGAGGATGAAACACTATATGAAGTTTGGGAATAATTTAAAGACTTAATTTGGAAATGTCAGATGCATGAATTTCAACACTGGACTTAAATAAAGATATTCTATAATAGGCTGAATGCAAATACGAGGATGGTAGTTGATGCTTTTGCGAATGGTACTTTGTTGGATAAATTTTATAATGAGGCATATAAAATTTTGGAAAAGATTGTCAACAATGATGATCAATATCCTACCACAAGAGTTGGGACAAGCAAGAGAGTTATTAGTACTATGGAGCTAGAAGCAACCACTTCATTAACAACTTAGGTATCTTATTTGGCTAATATAATTAAAACAATAAAAAAGCCCACTACAGTTCAGGAGATGAAATCAGCTGAGCTTTTGTGTGTTTATTATGGTGAAGACCATGTGTTTGATGAATGGCCATCAAACCCAGCATCTGTGTGTTACATGGGTAATTTCAACTGGAATAATAACCCCTATTCCAACACGTTTGAATAATGTATGCTTGGGAAAAACCCATATCCAAAGAAAACCCAAACCATAGTCCAAATAAATTTTATAGTCCATAAATAGAATAAAACTTATTAAAAATTATTTTATAAAAAAAATTTCCCGAAGTCTGTTGTACTTTTGTATGCCACATCCAATCCTATTCTCGAGTATTAACTGAGAAGTTAAGACTAGGAGGTAAACATATAAAGGCTCTGTGTGAGTCATAACAATTATAATCATACGATTAGTCACAAAGTAAACAATCACTATTTTCATAACCATACAATTCATGGCACATTTAATCCAATATTTGACCATGTTATGAGTGTGATGCAATGCAAAGAGAGTTTTACCCATCCATCCGCTACATACATTGAGTTTTTAGAACTCGTCTACCAAATACCAAACAATGTATATATACTACTAATAAAAACAATAGGAAGATATGCTGCCATCAATATATGGAGGAGCCACCAATAACAATTTACAAGATAATAAGTTTCCAATAAGTAGTGAATACACAACACTGTCACAGAGAGGGGCGACAATGGGCATCAAATAGGGCTGATATGGGTAGCAATAAAGAGGGTTTAAGGGTAGAATCAATGACTTTTAAAAGGTTAAAATACTCAGCAAGGTGGCTGGAAATCAATAGCAAAGTATTAGGTACAAAAATGGTGAAAATCACCACAGCCTAGACTACACAAGGAAGAGAAAGTTACATTAAGAATAATAGAAATTTGTATTATGTCTACTAGGTACATGTACCTAAATTAAAGGTACTATACCCCTAACTCTTGCACTACAAAAAAAATAACATTGCAATTGCTTATTTTAAGCCTAAACAATACCAATTTATTTCTATGACTTTTGAAACTTTTTAACCAAGTTCTAAACAACATTTTTGTAACAATCCTTTTTTAGTGAAATTAAAATAGTGGTTTCAGGACCACAAATTTGACATGAAAATATTTATTTTAATATTATTTTAATGTCTACGATATGTTAGTAGTGTCATATAAAAATTTCGTTAAGAAATTTTGTCATTTGCATGCTTACTTAAATGAAAAAGGTGCAAAAGTACGGTTCTATTTGTTAAATGTATTAAATTGCTATGTAATTTTAATGTGAGTGATTTAAATGGTAATTAAACCATTTAATTAGTGGGTGGACAATCATGAACATATTATTAAGTATTTTAAGGGTTAATTTATAAGGTTATTTAAGTAAATTGATAGATAAGTTAAGTAATAATAATAAAACATCATCTTCTAAAATGCCTTCTAATAGCATTAGAAAGAACATAGGTTTTCCTCCTTACTTATTGGTTAAATTGTTTCCATTTGGTTATCCTTAGCATATATTTTAGCATTTTTAGTTTAGTAGATTGCACTTTATAACTCAGTGAATCCTAGCCTATTTTATCCTTTATTTTGCTATCTTTTTTCATTGATGTCACTGCATGAATTAATTCTAGATTGCGTCCAGAATTATCACTGTACCTAACAGCAGTCCAATTAAGAAATAAAAATGTCTAAGTTGTCCAGTTTGGTATAACCAACATGTACGTACAATGACAAAATAATTCTGAGGAAAGGACACCTGTACTGTAGGAGGAGGACATAAAAGGTGGCATAAGAAAAAAAGGGGAGCTATTTTCTCTCAACCATCATCTTCTTTATCCTACCTTAAAGCTTGCAGCTATGGCAGCTTAAGCCTCTCATGGGTCAGCCAACGTGAAAATTAATGCAGACTAGCTTCTAACAAGGAGACCTAAGTGCGAGACAAGAGGGAATTGAGAGATTCAGTTGAGTTGTCTAGGAATAGTATTCTCTGTTAGATTTTTTTTCTTATTTCTTTCTAAATGCTGGCGATTACTCTCTGTTTTCTGTTTGTATAGAAGTACACATGAATTCTTGGTTAAATGTTATCTTATTCAATCTTGCTTTTATTGTTTAATCTTCGAGTTTGAATGTTTCTCAACACAGAAGTGTTATTGCAGTCACTGACATTGGAAATTGTAGTGACAGTTCGAGCCAACAAGCATTCCAATGGAAGTTTAGTGAAGATTAGAGGAATTTAGTTCACTTGTTCTTAATAGTTCCATGTTGCCATCATCAGAAGGTGGGGTTAAAGTGCATGTTTAAGTCTCAGATTAAATAGAGGAGTCACGCTTGGTAACATATACATTGAATTTTATTGCCTCGACAAACACCTATCCTTTTATACCTTGTGAGCACTTAGTATTCTGCTAAAGATTCATGTTCGAAATCCCAGTTTATCATTATCATATTTTATTTTATTATTTTTAAGTTATTGCATCGAAAACTATCCTCACAATTTATCTCGTTTCTATCTAGTTATTGCACTGACATTAATAGGCAAAAAACAACCATCTCTGTGGGATCGATATCCGACAGACTCACATCTATCTACCATACTTGCATTGACAGTGTATGCTTGCACATTATTGCTATGACGTTAAATAGTCAGTCACCTTCATCCACCAAAATTGAAGCTTAGAAAACCTCCATGGAGCTTGTTAGGTTTGGCTAAGCTAACGTTGGTGCATGGTGAGTGTTTTTCATCCCATTTTTAATGATTTTATGTTTTTGAAGTCGTTGTAGCTTAATCTACTAGCTCAGGGACTAATTTGAAAAATTGTTAAAGTTAGGGGTTTCCATGAATGTGTTCATGTGATTTTTGAAGTTTGATGGAAGAAAATTAATCTTTGTTGATAAATAAACAAGTTTTGTAAAAAAAAATTTTATGAAATTATCATTTAGGGACTGTTATATAGAAATAGTAAAATGTCATGGTGAAATTGTGAATTAATGCTTTTTTTCAGTTGAAATAATTCCCTAGGTAAATCGGCTAGCATGGTATGTGGATGAAATTGCATGAATTTAAATTTACGAGCTTAAAAACTAAATTATAAAGAAGTTAAAATAATAGGGGCAAAAGCTAATTTTTCAAAAGTATGAATATTTGACTTAATTGAAAGGAATGAATATTAAATGGATTAAATTTACTTATTTAGATGAAGTTAAGCCTCGTACAAATCTAGATCAAGGGAAAGATAAAGTATCGGGCTAGTTGATTCTATTTTGTCATCTTTATATTCAAGGTAAGCTCGTAAGTTTAAATAGCATTTTAATGTTATTTGATTTAAATGTTATTATGTTATTTATCATATCATGTTACGAAAGAAATCCAACAATGTTACTACGACTATCGAGTCCCGTTTGAACTTTAGGAATATATAGGATACAATTGATATGTCATTAGGGTTACCATGTTTCGGATGCTGGTCCTAAATGTCCTACTGATGGCTGAGTTCCAGCATTTGTTGCGGATACTCGTCAGCTTGTGTGAGCCGCATCATGTAGCTACATTCCGACCGTCAGCTTATGTGAGCAGACCCATTTATGGCTCGAGTGAGCATCTATGTAAAGGAAAAGGAAAGGAATGGTTTTGACCATGTGTTTAGCACACTTTGTGTGAGCTTGCCACGTATCTGATACTGTTCTAAGTGGTTCAACGATCATGAAAAGGGAAAGAATGGTAAGTGTATCAAAAGCTAAGTTAAGAACTTATAAAAAGGTATGAATTGTTGATGATCAAAGTATGAACACTCACGATTATGAAAAGTATGATTTAAGTGATGCTATGCTCATGTACTATACCTTACGATTATGATGATATTGCTAAGTTATGTTTTTAATCACTAACTTATGTTGTTGATGATGCTTAGGCTTGTGCCAAACTATGTTGAATTGATTCATATCTATTTTTAATATTATGCATTAGAATGGTAAGCTATGTTCATGATTTACGAACTTACTAAGCATTATGTGCTTACGTTGTTTTTCTTTCCTATGTTTTATATATTATCAGAAGATCAATCGGTTTGGAAGCTCGTCAGAGACCTATCACACTATCCAAAGACTATATCGATAGATTTTGATGTTTTGGTCATGGTTATAATGGCATGTATAGGTGAATTGTGTTTGATGATCTAGTTGTTATGTTTGGCTTGTAAATATGGTATTATGGTTTGTGTGCTTTTGGTACTTTGATTCCTTAATGGTTGGTGTTGATGTGGCTAAATGAATGCATGTTTTAAATGACCATTTTGATATGTGTTGATGAAGTTTCAATGTGGTCAGTTGTGTTAAGTTTTGGTATGAAAATAGGTTAGATATGAATGCTAGATGAATGGTCAATTATGCATATGTCTAGATAGATTTAATGATTTGTGAATGAGGTGCCTTTTGGCATATTGGTTGTATGGATAAATGACCTATTGAATTGGTCTTATTATGCATGTTTTAGGTATGTTTTAAAGCTTTCTTGCATGTGCAAATGGCTTGTAGGTGTGTGCTTGAATTGGGTGAAAAAATTGGCTTGAATTTGGCCTATTTCTTGTCCACACGGCTTAAGACATAGATGTGTGTCTCAGCTGTGTTTGACACACGGCCATGCAACATGGCGATGTGTCCCCTGTAGGTTTCAAAGGGTAACAAGTCAGGCAGTTACACAGCCTAGCACACAGCTTGACACACGAGTGTGTGGCTTCGTCATGTGACCCAAGTCAAAGAGTTACACAGGCTGGGACACTGCCATGTGTCCCTATTTTGAATGTTACACGGCTTGAGACATGGGCATGTGTCTCAGTCGTGTGAGGCACATGGCCATGTGACCCTTACAATGTGAAATTTTCTATCATTTTCCATAAAGTTCTAAATGTTTCTGATTTAGTCCCGAATCGTTTCTAAAGTAATTCTAAGGCCTCGATGGCTCAAATAAGGGAAGATATGCCTGTGTTTGAATGAATTATGCTATGATTTATCAAATTTTTGGTAATGAATGTTTTAAACTACGATTTTACAGTAATGCTTCGTAACCCTATTTCGATGACAGATACGGGTTAGGGGTGTTACAATTTTAGCATGTACAAGCATATTCAACCATCATGGAACATAACCATACTCAAAAAGTACCAGACAAAACTACTAAACTAGATTGCTTTACAAGTAAGATACTAGCCATTCATATGCATAAAATTCAAAATTCTAATTCAAACTTATGAAATAAGGCCTAAAGCAAAGAAAAACCACAAAGTATATAAGAAAAAGGGGTTGATCAACAACACATAACAGAGAACTAGATACATCCTAGCTCAACCATAGAAGAATCAAGTTAAATATTAACATATATACATATGAAATCAACCATTACATATAAAAGACACTGTATGTACATGCCCCAACATTTAGTACATAATTTTCATAGTCTGGTCACCTTGTGCGTAGTATCATGTTCATTCTATGTATGGTTTCCAGAATTCACTAGTTGAGTATTTACACGCAAGAAATAACGATGCATAAGTGTATAATGCTTAGGAAGCTATAATGGAATTCACTATACTTACCTTGTTTTTAGGTGAGTACACTAAATACCAAAAGGACATAACATTAAACCTAGCTATGATAGAGCAATAGGAAAAACATAAGGCAAGGTAAGCAAGGTAATAATTATATGCACATATGTCCGTTGTCATTCTCATTTACAAAATTAGCATACAAGATCAAATATATATTCATTCATACATTAGCTTATAGCATTGCATGTGATGAGCTATAAAAGTAACATATTTTAATCTCATTTTTTACGTGTTTTTAGATTATTAATTAGGAAAATTAGTGAATTTGATGCTCCTAATCCTTTAAATTCATGTTTCTATACTTAGGAGAGCATTTTGGAGTGAAAGGAGCAAAAAACAAGCCAAAATCGGAAAAAAAGATCTACTTTCAGGATCCACATGGGCTGGCTACACGCCCATGTGCCAGCCCATATCAATTTCGCACTTTACTTCCAAAATACAAAGAAATACCCAATTTTTAGGCTTTTTGAGTATTCTAAAGATTATAAATACCAATTAAAAGAATAGAGAAAGGGGCAATAAGAGAAGATCGAATAAAACACTCGAGGAACGCCATCGAAATCAACTTGGAAGTGGATCTCCCTCAAGATTGAAGATCTCCATTTAATTTCTTTCAAAATTTTGTTAAGTTCTTTTATGTCTTGTGGTTATCCTAACTTTGAGATGTTTCTATTCAGGATTATGAACTAAATTTCCTAGATACCTAGGGAGAATGAAACCTATGATGAATCTTATTATTTTATTTCTAATTTACATGATAAATACTTGATTCTTGTTCTCAATTATGCATGCTTGTTTCTTGTTTTAATGTTTTCAGGATATTAATTCATGTTTAATGTGCTTATTTCAGTGGAGCAAAAGTCCCTATTTAAGAGTAGATCTAGCATAATTGAGTGGAGTTGCATGCGATCCTAGAAATAGGACGACATAAATCTACCGAATTAGAGTCAAATCTAATAGGGGAATCCATAGATAGAGTTGATGCGATGATAGCGGAATCAATTTTTCTTATTCTCGAAAGAGATATTAACATGATTTAGGGATTTTTACGGATCAAGACACAAGTGAATAAATCATTTAATTCAGATTCATAATAATAGCTGAAGTCTAGGTGGATTCTTTCATAAATATTGTCTATCTTATTAGTTATCTTTGATTATTTTCCTATTTCATTCTCTGTTACATTATTAGATAAATTAGTTTAGTAATTTTAGATTAAAACACATCACCCCAGTTTTTCAGTTAGATAATAAGAAGACGGTAATTACTAGTACTTTTAATCCTCGTGGATACAATATTTTCTACTCACCATAGTTATACTATTGTTCGATAGGTGTGCTGGCCTTAGTCATATTTATAGTTAGTTTAGTGACCATCAGCATGTCATATTCTTTATACATTGACTCTTTTATATCCGGATTAACTTTTCACAGATGCAACCTTAGTAAAAATGAACTTAGTCACACAAGTGAACTACACCACACCAAGGTACATAAGTACAAAGCCCGTAGGAAATACATATACATATACATCCATCCACCACACCAAGGTCTCCAAAGATACAATACATATTCGATGATTCACAAAAAATGTTGAATCATCCAATGACATAATAGAATCTTTGTAGCAATATTAGAATCGTACATAAATGTGCATATGACTCTATTGGAATACCAGCTATATCCTAGCTTTTCTACCAAGTTTACATGAGCATTTATCATTCATGAACATATGCTTATTTTGACAATCACATTTCAATTTCCGTAGTTCATAAGCCATGGTTTCGAACAAACACATGAGAATACCATTTGTCAATCTCTTAATTCACATAATAATTGTTCTTCTTACTCCCAAGTTCACTTCTATCCATTAGTGCTTCCTTTATAAGTATGTTGATTCCAATGAAATTTTAGCATGTTTTATAGCTAATAACTCTAATAACATGAAGATAGACACAAGCATACACATCAAACAGGAAGGATATTAAGCTCTATGAGAACTTACCTTTCAAAACACAAAATGGATAGAAATCTGTCAAGGTTTTAATAAAAAAAAAATTGTCTTTTCCTTTACTTACTTCAACTCTTTTTCTATTAATACTTAAAAATCATGTAGTCAACACTAGGAATTTAGAAATTAATGGTCACTTAATGACCATTCAAATAATTGGTAATGTCATGAGATGCAAAGCTTTTGTATAACAATTCAAACTCAAATATTTGAAATTCCTGTAACTCAAGTTTTACCCGACTGAATCTCAAACTATCCAAAAACATAACCATATCTCAAAAATTTAAACCCTTGTCTCATTAAACCCTTAATCTCCATTAATGGCTAATTAACCATTTTTCAAAAACAACCTATTCTCATCGTTACCTACCAACATTCAAGGTTATGAAAACCATAATTCAACCTCTAAGCAACTTAATATTCATAATCAAGTTTCTCTCTCTAATTTCCTTTAGCACCTAACAATGGTAACTTGACAATACATCAACAATTCAAAGTTATAAGGAGTGGGTTATAATTAAATATCTTACCAAGTTAAGTATTTCACTAAAATGGAAAGGAATGTTCACTTACCCAGGAAATGGATCTCAAGATAATGGTATGAGAACTTAGGTGTTTTTCCATTCTTATCTTAGGCAAATGGTGAAGGAAGATGATGGTATTTGAAATTCTCTCTCCCACTTACTCAAGTTAATATATATGTATATTAATTAACCAAATTAAGTTAATTATCAAATAACCCAATGACCAAAATTTCAAGATGGAAATGTTATTGGAAATTGTTGGATAGGATTTAGCTTTGCCACTAACATAATTTTAATCATGGTTTATTTGCATTTAGACCATTGGCCTAATTGTACACTAAAGACTTGATTAAATATCCAATCTAATATCACTAGTTTAAGTTAGCTATAACTTATTCCTTGTACTATATTTACTTAATAAATGATTCTATTTTCAAATTTTTGCCTTTGACTCGTAATTGTTATATTAAAAAGTTTCTTGCTAGCTTGACTTAGAAAATTTAGCTTCGAAATCGATTTTGTGAAACCAACAAAAAACGAGGCATTACATATTGGATATCATAAATCCTAGAAACTTTTTAGCTCCCAAAGTGAAGGCAAACTTGTTGGGATTTAATCTCATGTGGTAGCCTTAGAGCACCTTAAAAACCTTTTATAGGTCTCAAAATTGTTGTTCTATAAAGGAACACTTTACTAGCATATCATTGACATAGACTTCCATGCTTTTCCCAATTTGTTCCTTGAATACTTCATTAACCAAGTGTTGATACATGCAATCAATATTTTTCAAGTCAAATGACATCACTTTATAGCAAAATAAATTATCTTAATTAATATAAGAGATATTTTATTAATGTTTTGGAGCCATTACGATTTGGTTGTAACCTGAAAAGACATCCATGAAACTCAAATCTTTATGTCCAACAGATGCACCTACTTGTTGATTGAGAGTTAGAAGGAAAAACATTATTATTTTTTTGTTTATGTCCGTGAAAATCAAATTTAGGGCACTTTTTGTTTAAGGTGGTGAAATTCACTCACATTTCCATTTCAAATTGTTTTTTTTTCCACCACAACATTAAAAATTTGATGTTGCCTCTTGAATAAAGTTTGAACTAATAATTTACCAACTTTTTATTTCACTGCGTTAGCTCTATCTTGAGTGAGAATTTTTTTTATTAAAAGGTTTTGTAAAAGACTAACATATGGATCAATGCCTGATATGTCAACTAATTATAAAAATTGTCAACATTATGCCTAAACTAACTAATTAAGGTGCACATTTCCGTTCTTGGTGAAACAAAGGAGATTTGAGTTTTCTTATATGGATCATCATGATATAACTATAAGGCTTTCATTTGTTCTGCTTTGTATAAATTCATCTTAACTCTTGTATCTAATCTCTCCAAGTCATCATGATATTGTTAATTAAATTGACTCGAATGTCAGGCATGATGTAATATTGTCTATGAATGATCCCTACTATTTTTTTTCCCTAAAGATCTCATTCAACTAGGATCCTTATTTTATTGAGTCAATTGCAGAGACGTAATATGACATTGCCTCTCTATTTTCAAATTAAAGTCAATAGAAGCAATTCTTGTTGGCATGATAATTTTACTTCTATGCAAAATGTTGCCATCCTCATCTTTGGTTGGTATTATATGTTTAAAGGTTGATCAACAACCAAGAATCCAACATATTTGTGGTATTGATTTTACATCACCAAACATAACTGAAGGTTAATTAAAAAAGCTAAAAATCTGGCTCACCCTCTTTAATGTAGTTTTCTTTAAGCCTATTTACATGAACCCTTTTGATGTAAGACTTCAATCGCACTTCCACTATTAATTTGAATTGATTTCACTTCATATGCTACTATTGTCACTATGACCACAAAAAGATCATTGACACTATCATTGAGAATTACATCTTCATCTTTTTTATCAAAACTAACTTGTTAGCTTTTGTTGGACAAGATCTCTTTGCTAAATGTCTTATTGACATTGTTAAAAATTGAACGTCAATAATGGAAATATAGAATGATTGCAAAGTGATAAGAAAGAAAAATAAAACACACATATTTTACGTGGAAACCCTTTCGGGGAAAAAACTACGGGCAGAAGAGAAGAAAATTCACTAATGTTGAAAATCAAATGATACAAGAGGAGTTTCGACTACATCTATTTAAAGGCTAAAAAATTTTTTTCTAATCAATGTCAAATAGAATAAATGTAGTTCTATACGGATTCCTCAGCCTTAAGCCCTCCACAAATCCCCTAGTTTTACCACTGTATTATTTCTTTTACAAGGATTCGAGTCACAAATCTAACAGACATTATCCTTCTAAAATAAGACTTTCACTTAAAGTTAGAGGTTTCCTATTTTTAATTAATTTCAACAATCATATTTATTACTTTTCTGACATATTATTTTCCTTGTGTCTTAACTTGCCTATATTTTGGAAAAGTTCTATCTTCATTTAATTTTTTTAGCGAGTTTGCACAACAAATTTTCTAAGTTGACTATGTCTAATGGTTGTTTCAATAGAATTATCTAAGTAGGCACAATCTTATGTTTTATGGTTAGCATCCCAATGAAATTGGCATTCGTAAAATGATTGTCTTCTTTGATGACTCATTTTTATTGGTGGTGAGGACTCAAGAATACAATGCCTCTCTATTTCACTTAAAATGCAAGCAATGAAAGTTTAAAGGGGTATAATTGTCTAACTTGCTATAGTCAGCTCCCTTTTTTTCTTATAGGTAAATGATCCTCAGGGAGAGCTTTGTCATTCTTGGGCTATTAAGGGGATTGCAAAAGATGTTGTCCATTTAAGTTTATTTCTATGTTAAGGCTTCTTCATTATTTATATCTATTAGGAGGTTTTCGCTTCCTAAAATGGTAAATTATATATTATGCTAAGTTGAAATTATCCTTGAAAACATCCGTTCTAGGCATATTCATTTTTTTTATTTTTGTGTATCTTTGAGCTTTCTTATACAAATAATAAAATCTCTTGGGCTTATCATTATACGTGAATATATCAAATGTTCATGATCAACATCAACAATAAATGTTTGGATAACGCAATCATTTTTTAGGTTTTTGGTCCCTACTATTGTCATATTGGAATAAAAAATTAATCTTGAAGCAATTTATCGTGCTTTTGCTTGATTTTAAGAAAGGCTAGTGAGGCTCTTGTATGTTTTATTATCGAGGAAATGACTTATGAATTAGTGAGCTAGCTCTTCGAAATTGTGAATAAAACCTTCTGGAGAGGCTAGATACCAATTTTTTGTATGTCTTCTTAAAGTCATAGAAAAAAACTCTAAAATTAACTACATCAGTGGCACCTAAAATTTCTATATACTTGTTGTACTCATAAGATGGTTGTTCGTATCTTTGGTCTCATTATAATATTTTTTGATGGCTCAAAATTTTGAGGCATGTATTCAACAACTACCTTAAAGGCTAAAGGATTATTAGAGTAAGATATTATTTAACATCATCAGAGTTGATTTTTTGAAGGCTTGTAATTCTTTCTTAACGCCTCATTTGATTTTCAAAGAGAGTATTTTATTGTTGGGATGGTGCCATTTGAGGGTGGTTGTAACCTCCCAAACCCAGCCTAGATGTTATGGTCGAATCGTGGAAATCACATTGCTCGTCACCTATGCGACACTATTATCTAATCATTTGTTGAAAACCTTAAGTACCTCCTCTTTTAGGAAAAATCCACGGTTTATCTTTATTATTTTTGGAAAAAATTCATTAATGAAATATACCATTCTTAGGTCATGTTATTAGCACCTATGTTGTTTGGAAAACAACTATCTCAGCGTTCCTTATCGAGAATTTTGTTATATTTTATGTAGCGGAAAAATTTGATATTAACAAATTAATTTGTTAAGCCAAATATCATGCTTTATTCATTTTCAAATAATTCTATAATAACCAAATCTATATGTCAAGTATGCATGCATGAAAATCCAAAACAGAAAGAAAAAAAACCCCAACCACAGTTCAAATAGCTTTACAGTCCAAAATCCTAATAAATCTTATTAAAACCCAAAAATAAAAAGAATGTCTGGAGTCCGTCATATGTTTGCATGCCATGTCTGATCTTACTCACGTCCATTACCTAAGATGGTTGAAACTATGGGAAGAGCTAACTAGCTCAGTTTGAGTCAAATCAATGAGATCATTCAATCATACATGCTAATATCATTCACCTTTATTACATTTGCAACACAAACATGTCATGTAACACCCTATACTTAACCTGATTGTCGAGCCCAAGTAACAGGACGCTTCAGCAACGTCACACCACCACACATTACGTCACGTCTCATTAGCATGCAAACATTGTAACACTCATAACCTATTTCTTTTGTCGGAATAAGGTTACAGAGTGTTACCGTACAAAACAGAACATTCCATAGGATATAGCATTCAATTATCAAATTGATTTAAATAAATACATATGTAAATCAAAGGGTATAAATGATACATTTGTAGGCCGTAATACGAGCCTATGAGGCCTTAAAAATAGTTTAAGAGCAATTAAGGACCATTTTGAAACAAATCAGAAAGTTCAGGGAAAAACTAAAAATTTTCAAAGTAGGGGTCACAAGACCGTGTGTCTAGGCCATGTGACAGAGCCTAGACCGTGTGGCTCCGGACATGGCCGTGTGGCTATCCCACACACCCGTGTGGCTACTCCACTTGCCTGTGTGCTCTCCCGTGTAACTCATTAACTTGGGCCACATGGCCGTACCGCAAGCTGTGTGCCAACCTGTGTAAACCCTGCACCTAAAACGTTCAGGGAACACGCCCATCTGGGTTGCCCATGTGTAACACATGGCCGTGTGACAACCCGTGTCCCAGGCCATGTGTCCCAAAAAAATGACTAAAATCATGCTTGCTCTTCATTCAATATCATAGCAACCTAAACCAAATTATACCACCTCATTTCATCACCTTAAAACATATCAAGGGCAGCCAAAACATGCTGAATATAATCATTTAAACTTATCTAAATTGTCTTTCTAATTCACCTCACATGGTACCTATAATCTTTCTTTCTTAAAAACAAACATATAAACCATCATACACACATATTGACTTCGCTTACCTTGACCCCAAACACCATGCCTAATTTCATCCAAATACTTACATTCATGATCAAACATTTATCACAACTTAGAATTTAACATTGCATACCATAAGAGGTTCTAAAATTTATCACATCAAGAGCATACCAACCAATACATAACTTTAACCCTACTACGTGCCATATAAGCTAGGATGTTTACAAAAACTACCAAAAAAGTCCTCGAGATAGTGTGATTCTTCAAGTTTGATCCGGTCTCCCTATCACAATATGTAATCTACAAAAAAAAAAAGACAAAGCACGATTAAGCTTACTTGAAGCTTAGTACGTCCGTTAAGCCAAATAATAACCTTACCAAATTAAACACATAAAAGAGCAAATTATAAGATTAAAATAACCAAGATCCTATCTATCACAGTTCATATCAAGTAAGAATTGAATAGTATATTAGTCTCATTTCTTATTCCAAAACATAGCTTGATATGTTCCCAAGTCACTAGTATCCAGTACATATCATTACACCAGCTCGAAACCTGCTGGACAACATGCCCGCTAATTACATCGGCACTAAGCCTACTAGGCAATAAGCCCGATAGATACGCCGGCACAAAGTCTGCTAAGCATTAAGCATGATAGATACACAAACACAAAGCTTGCTAGGCACAAGGCCTGTTATAGTACAGTACATTAGCATCTCACCTACTAGGCTCAAGGCCCAATTCTATATGCTTAAACAATTTTTAATTTCACAATTGACCTCTGTTAGATTAGACATTCAAAGATCATGAAACACTTCATTTACTAAAATAGTAACAAGTATTAAAGAAGATACCTATGACTTATTTACATGAACGAACTCACTGGACTAGTTTATAGTAACAACTTGAGTACAGGGACTAATCCGCAACCTTTTCCTTCCCACAATCGTCAACATGTTCTCGATCTAAAATGATAATATCATTCAATTGACCAAATCAACAGAAAAATTCATTTCTTTTATGCAATTTAGTCTTTTATCACTTTTTACAAAATTGCCCTTAACTTTACCTTTTTATCCAATTTAGTCCCAAAGCCCTCAAACATGCAAATTGACCTTTTTCTTCTAAAACCAAACTCAGCTGAATGATCTATGGATTTCTAAAAATCCCTATTTGCAATTATTTCACATTAAGTGCAATCAATTTTATCGTTTTAACAATTTAGTCCTTAAATGTTAAAATCACTAAAAATCACTTTACAAATTAGTCTACCCAAGCAACAAAGCTTCATATTTCAACATTAAGTTCAAGAATAATTTAACTCTTCAATGGAAACATTTATGACATTTAAAAATTTCACAAATTAGTCCTCGGGTTAGTAAAATCAAGCTAATACGAGCTCAAAAACATAAAAGTTACTAAAAACGGGTGGGAAAATTACCTAAAAGCTTCAATCTTTGCTTAGCCGAATCCTAAAGTCCTTCAATAGTGTTTTCCTATTCTAATTACGGTGTAAGATGAAAATTAGGGAAGACATTATGCATTCTGTTTTCCTATTCTAATCGGTACCTTTATAGCATTCTATTTCTCTGCAAAATTTAAAACCCAACATTTTATCAATATAAATTTGAAAGTATCTATATTTCCACCCCAAGTATCGATACTTGAGAGTTGGTATCAATACCAAAATGAATTACTGACTTCCTGCACGTTCGTTTCAACATGGAGGTATCAATGCTAATGCCTTGATTATAGATACCTTTGTATAAATTAGCAAAAATTACAGTAAAACAAGACATTATGCACATTCAAAGATTTATCCCTTCAACATGCATCAACTAACAAATCATCTAGCATCAAAATGATCATAATTATAGCTTCAATCAATATCTCAATCACAATTATTCTAACTGAATCAAAACCAACAGAATAATGATAAAAATCCATCAAATCTTAAAAGTCTATAAAGAAATAAAAACATCAAAGACATAATATGTGTAACACCCCTAACCCATATCCGTCACCAGAACAGGGCTACAGGGCATTACTGGAAATTCATAGATTAAATACAGACATTTCATATCATTTCACATTGATTTCAGAAATTAATCATATATTAATCATATTGTCCCTTATATAAACCCTCGAGACCCAAAACATACATTAGAAACAAGTCAGGACTCAATCGGAAACTCAGAGAATTATTCTCAAAATCTCAAAATTTTTCCAAAGTGCAGGGGACACATGCCTGTGTGGTCAGGCCGTGTGGCTCACACGGTCAAGGGACACACCCATGTCTCAGGCCGTGTGAATATTCGAAATAGGGCATACGGTCATGTCCATACCCATGTAACTCTCTGACTTAGGTTACACGGCCAAGTTAAATGCCCATGTACTAGGCCGTGTGAACATATTAATTTTCAGTAATTAGGTGCAGAGGTCACATGACCAAGTCAAACGCCCATGTGCTAGGCCGTGTGAACATATTAATTTTCATTAATTAGGTACAGAGGTCACACGGCCAAGTGACATTCCTGTGTGCCAGGCCGTTTGAAAATACCAGAGCATTCTATTTTTGAATTTTTAAAATGTAGGGGACACACGGCCATGTCACACGCCCATGTGCTAGGCCATGTGTCACACGCCCATGTGCTAGGCCGTGTGTCACACACGACTGAGACACACGACTGTGTCTCTACCAGTGGGACAAAATAAGGTCATTTCTAAGCCCTATTTCTCAACCAATCTTTTCTTCCACCTACATTAACACTTAAACACATTCCAAATCCAATACAAGACATTTTAACCAAGCCAAAACCAAGTCATATGCATGATATTTTCATCACCTGTATTCATATTCTCAATCTTACCTAATTGATCAAATTCACATATATGCATATTTTACTAAATATGCTATCTTAATCCATTCATCCATATACTTACCATCATTTAACCATTTCAAATTTCACACACATAAAATATGTTAAGGCTATATATATCTCAAAATGGACCAAAATTAAGCCATTGAAATGACTATTATCAACCAAACACATCTATATGCCAACATTGGCCAAGATAACCTACACATGCCATTATGCAAAAGTTGATTTAATATTTATACAGAAAAAGAGTGGTTGATAGTTTGATGTGGCTCCGACCAGCTTCCAACCTTAACGAGCTTCCGTATAACCATAAAACAGAGGAAATAAACAAAGTAAGCAAATAATGCTTAGTAAGTTTGTGTAACAGAAAATTTACTTACCATATATTTTCACTTAAGGTAAGTATACAAAAATACATCCAAAGCAATTTGACAATTAGCCTAACACACATAATCTCATCAAACATGTTAGTCATGTATTTCAAGTGAATAACCAGAATAAATATGAGCTCATCAAATATAATGTTTCCATATGTTTTCAAGTATATACGGGTAACAATTCATTCAGAGCTCATTTTAACTTATATCAGAATTTCACTCGTTGAATCATTTGAAATCTCGATGGATGCATGGGTAGTACACACAAAGTGTACAATTCTGTAAATCCACCAATTCATATTCAAAAATGCTCTTACGAGCACATAAACAGAAAGCTCTCTCTCTCTCAAGCCATATAACGAGAAGCTCATGTAAACCATGTAACGGGAATCTCATGTGAGCTTATAACGGGTAGCTCCGAAGAGCAATTAACGAGTAACTCTGAAGAGCAATTAATTAGGAAGCATCGGATAGCCATATAATAGGAAGTTCAAGCAAGCAATATCAGAAAGCTCACAAAGAGCCTATACGGGAGGCTCATAAGAGTTGCAGTGTGCCCACAACACATGTAAGATCATGACCGATCGAGATGCTTCGAAGAGCAATTAACGGGAAGCTCGTAAGAACCATATAACGGGAAGCTTGAGAGGGATTATAATGGGATGCTCTTTCGGGCTACGATATGTCCTCAACATATGCAGGATCATAGCCAATCGGGAACCCTATATCCAATCGAATTTCATTCGTTCAAATGAGACTTCATATTTGTCAGGTATTTCCGGATATGTAATCAAATTTCATATACATGACCATTACAAAATTCACATACATATCATACAATTCAAGCATATAATTACACAATTAAGTTACACGAACTTATCTCGACAATTGTTCGTGAATTATAATCTACTAATCCGATACTTTTTTCTTTTCCACAATCTAGCTCTGTATTTGGTCTATCTAGATCTATTCAAGTAAATTTAACTCAATTTAATACAATTCATACTCAATTCAGTCCATTTCACATCTTATGCAAAATTACTATTTTCCCATATTCTTTTAATTAATTACGATTTCGTCCCTAGGCTCGAAAAATGAAATTCATAAAATTTAATCCTTATTCCAAGCCTAGTCGATTTTCATATATCACAATAGTAGTCCATGTATTTCATAAAAATTAGAATTTTTCCATGAATTTTACTTCTTTTCAATTTAGTCCGTAAATAATATTTTCATAAAAATTCCTTTAACAAAAGTTGTTTATCTATCAACAACCTTTCATTTTCTACCATGAAACTTCATAATTCATGCATACTCATCCATGGCAAGACTCTAGTACTTTGATAACTTTACAAATTATTCCCCGAGATAGCTAAATTAAGACATTACGATCTATAAAATGTAAAAATCATTAAAAATAGGACAAGAAAACATACCCAATCAAGCCAAATAAGTTTGCTTGGGTTCTCTTCTCTTAGCTAGGGTTTCCATGAATAAATTTGGGAAAGATGATGAAAAAGATGATATTTTCATTATTTAATCAATTATCATTTTTTATTATTTCTACTTTCCACTTTCATCCTTTTCTTTAATTAAATTTCCATGGATGAATCATCATACTTAGCTACTAACTCCTATTAATGGTCTATTTGTCATATAAGGACCTCTAATGTTGAATTCAATAGCTATTTGTTCCTTTTAGCTACTAGAATTCAACTTTTGCACTTTGTGCAATTTGGTCCTTTCCATTAAATTAAACATGAAATCAGGAAAAATTTCTTTGTGAAATTTTCGTACGATATTTCTATCAACATGTAGACCATGAAATAATATTAAAATAAATTTTCTTTTAGACTCGAATTTGTGGTCCTGAAAATACTATTCTAATTCACTGAAAACGTGTTGCTACAACTATCCTTCCCTTAAGAATTTTCGTCCTCGAAAATCTTACCAATGAAGAGGTTTGGATATTGTTTCCTCATTGTTTCTTCTGGTTCCCAGGTAGCTTGTTCTAATTCATGTCGTTGCCATAGGACTTTTACTAAAGCTACCTTTTCATTTCTCAGTTCTTTTATTTCACGTGCCAGAATTCTGATCGGTTCCTCGTTATAAGTCATATCAGGCTGAATTTCAACCTCTGTCGAGGATATAACATGTGAAGGATCTGACCGATACCGTCATAACATAGACACATGAAAGACATTATGAATCCTTTCTAGTTCCGGTGGTAAAGCCAATCGGTATGCAATAGGTCCGATTCTTTCAGTGATCTCATATGGCCCAATAAATTGTAGACTCAATTTGTCTTTACGGCCAAACCAAAGAACTTTCTTCCAAGGTGAAACTTTCAGAAATTTTTTTCTTTTAAGATCTTTTCTTTTAAGATCTGCATATGATTTCTAACGATCAGAAGCTATTTTCAGACTATCTCAAATAACTTTCATTTTTTCTTTGGTTTCCCTGATTAGATCAACTCTATGTATCTTTTTCTCACAGAGTTCAGTCCAATACAACAGAGTTCTATATTATATGCGAATTCGACTAGCGGCAAATGTTTTTCCCAATTGCCTTCGAATTCCACAACACAACACTAAAGCATATCTTCAAGAATCTATATCACACGTTCGGACTGGCCATCATCTGAGGATGGAATGCAGTACTAAAATCTAATTGTATACCCAAGGCCTCTTGCAACTTGTTCCAGAATCGGGATGTAAACCACGGATCTCTATTTGAAATAATGGAGACTGGTACTCCATGTAGCCTGACAATCTCAGAAACATATAACTCTGCTAATCTGTCCAGGGAGAAATCCATACGTACCGGAATAAAATGTACAGACTTTGTCAAATGATCAACGATTACCCAAATGGCATCTTTTTTTTCGGAGATAGGGGTAACCCTGACACAATGTCCATAGTAACTCTTCCTCATTTCCACTCCAGTATCGTCACTGGCTATAGCAACCCCGAAGTACTTGATGTTTAGCTTTAACTTGCTGACATATCAAATATCTAGATACAAATTCAGAGATATCATGTTTCATTCCTGGCCACTAGTACATCTTTTTCAAATCAATATACATTTTATTACTCCCCAGATGCACGGACATAATACCATTATGAGCTTCGTACAAAATCTTTTGTATAAGCTCTAAATTCTTTGGTACATAGACTCTACCCCGAAATAATAAACAATTATCAGGTCTGATTTAAAATTTTGAATTAGAAGTCGATTCATATTGTACTCGTTTAACCTATAACTCATCATCATTTTTCTGAGCTTCACAAATCTTTTGTAGAGACGTCGGTTTAGCTTTCAACTTAGCCAAAATTGAACCATCATCAGACAATGACAATTGGGTATTCATTACTCGTAAAGCAAATAGAGATTTTCTACTCAGAGCATCTGCAACTACATTGGCTTTTCCCGAATGATAATCAATAACCAGATCATAGTTTTTCAACAATTCAGGCCATTTCCGTTGTCTTAGATTCAAATATTTTTGCGACATCAAGTACTTTAAACTTTTATGGTCGGTGAATATATGAAAATTTTCACCGAACAAGTAATGTCGTCATATTTTTAGCGCAAAGACAATAGCTACCAATTCTAAATCATGTCTCGGATAATTCTTTTCATGTGATTTAAGCTGTCTAGAGGCATAAGCTATTACTTTACCCTCTTGTATCAGAACACAGCCTAAACCATTTAATGATGCATCACTGTAAATTACAAATTCCTTACCCAGTTCAGGTTGAATTAGAACTGGTGCTTTGGTCAACAGGGCTTTCAACCGATCAAAGCTTTGTTGGCTTTTATCAGACCATTCAAACTTCACAAATTTCTGTAGTAGCCTTGTCATCGGCGAAGTTATCATCGAAAACCCTTGTACAAATCTACAATAATAACTGACTAATCCTAGAAAACTTCTGACTTTGGACACATTTTTGGTAGTTTCCAGTAAACAATTGCTGAAATTTTATTCAGATCCACCCTGATGCCTTTAGCAGATACTATATATCCTAAAAAGCAAACTTCCTGAAACCAAAATTCCCATTTGCTAAATTTGGCATACAGTTATTTATCATGTAGAGTTTGCAGAACGATTCTCAAATGGTCAGCATGTTCGTTTTCATCTCGAGAATATACTAGGATGTCATCAATAAATACCACAACAAATCTATTCAGATACGGTCTAAAGATTCTATTCATTAAATCCATAAATACCGTTGGGGCATTAGTCAAGCCAAATGACATCGTAAGAAATTCATAATGTCCGTACCTGGTTCTGAAAGTTTTTTAGCACATTTGATTCTTTCACCCGAAGCTGATAATAATTAGAACCGAGATTTATCTTCAAAAGCACTGTCACACCTTTTAACTAATCAAATAAGTCATCCATATGAGATGGTGGATACTTGTTCTTAATTGTGACTATGTTGAGTTGTTTGTAATCAATACATAACCTCAAGGACCAATCTTTCTTCTTTACAAATAAAACCGGTTCACCCCAATGTGATGAACTAGGTCGAGTAAAACCCCTGTTAGTCAATTCTGTAAGGGCCATTCTGTGCGGTGCTATAGATATCGGTGTTGTCCCCGGAACAAGATCTATAGAAAATTCTACTTCTCTATCTGGTGGTAATCTAGGTAACTCTTCTGGAAACACATCAGGATACTCACAGACTACTGGTACTGGTTTAATCTTCGACTCAAATACTTTAGTGTCCAACACAAAAGCAAGATAAGCATCATACCCCTTTCTAACGTATTTCAGTGCTGACATGGCTAATATCACATTAGACAATCCATCTAATTTATCAGATTCAATACAGAGCATTTCACCATCCTAGCATTTCAACACAATATGCTTCTGTTTACAATTTACCACGGCATCATGCTTAATCAACCAATCTATTACCAGTATCACATCAAATTCATCAAATGGCAATAACATTAATTCAACAGGAAAACAGTAACTGTGTATCATTAAAGCGCAATTCTTGCAAATTTTATCCACCATCATATACTAGTCTAGGGGGTTTGAAACTTTAACCACGAATTCAATGGACTCAATAGGCAAATTTTTATTAAACACTAAATTCGTGCAAATATATTAGTGTGTTAAACTAGTATCAATTAAAGCAGTAATATTAGTATCAAGAAGAGAAAAAGTACCAGTAATCACATTGGGTGCAAAGGCATCCTCACTTGCACGAATAGCTTATATCCTGGTTGGTGCTCGTGCTTCAGGTTTGACAGTTGAGTCTTTGACCGTATCTCGACTACCACTCAGATTACCAGGGTTACGAGGTGGTCTACCTCTCGAGGCGAGGTTGCTTAGCCTTGAAGTCTGCATAGTATCTTTCTCAGGCTTTTCCGGGCAGTCTCTAAGATAGTGGTCAAAGGAACCACATCTAAAGCAAGCTTCGCTTTTCATGCGGCACTCTCCAAAATGAAATTTATTACAATGTTTGCATGGGGTTTAGGATTTCTAACACTACCTGAACTTGCTAAAAATGTAGCCTCAGATCTCGAATTGGGGCGTTGAATACCTCTGTCTCTCATAGAGTACCCCACAGAAATGGTAGAACGGTCATGATATTTCTTTGATTTCTTTGAGGTTGACTGATATGACTTTCTGGTAAATCTTTTACTTGAAGTTTTGGTTTCCATCTCAGCTTGTCTCTTTTATTAACTCAGTTCTTCAACTTTATGAGCTCGATCGACCAGTACGACAAATTCTTTTAATTCCAAAATCCCAACCAACAGCTTTATGTATTCATTCAGACCTTCTTCAAACCGCATACACACTGCGATTTCAGTCGGGATACACTCTCTAGCATAATTACTCAGTCTGACAAATTCTCGTTCATACTCAGATACAGTCATACAGCCCTGTTTAAGTTCCAAGAATTCTTTCCATTTCTGAACAAGAAACCTCTGGCTGATATATTTCTTTCTAAATTCAATCTGGAAAAATTCCTATGTAATCTGTTCTTTTTGTACAAAAGAAATTCAGGTGTTCCACCACTAGTAAGTTGAGTCTTTTAACATAGACATAGCAAAATTCAGGCATTCAGTGGATGTACAAGATAATTCATCCAGAACTCTAATAGTATTTTCTAGCCAAAATTTAGCCTTTTTTAGATCATCATCAGCTGTAGATCAAAACTCTTCAGCACCATATTTACGGATTTTATTAACAGGTAGCTTACCGATTCTAATAAATTCAGTACCTTGTGGTATATCAGGAATCGATTGAGGAACAGGAGGGGGTGGAGGAGTTTGTACAGTCGAATTTGTTCTTAAAAATTCTACAAACCATTCATTCATCATTTGGAAGAAGGCTTCTTTAGCCTCTCTTCCTCGGCCCTCAGATACAGGCCTTTTACTACTAAAGGTTGCTATTTGAACTGAAGCTTGAGCATTGCTCTCAGCTTTTTCAGATTCAGCTCGGTTGGATGATATTACTATATGAAAAACATGTTTAAAATGGTCAGAAGATATCACACTATCACAGGTTATATAATGGCATGTATAACTAGACTCATATACACTACGTTATTCTGAGAATTGACTAAATCGTAGCTCTAATACCAATAAATGTAACACCCTAACCCATATCCGTCGCGAAAATAGGGTTACGGGGCGTTACCAAATATTTATAGATCAAATAAAGACATTTCATATCACTTCACATTCATGTCAGAAATTAATCATATATTAAGCATATTGTCCCTTATATAAACCCTTGAGGCCCAAAACATACATTAGATACAAGTCGGGACTCAATCGGAAACTCAGTGAATTTTCATAAAATCTTAAAAATTTTGCAAAGTGCAAGGGACACAAACTCGTGTGGTCAGCCCGTGTGGCTCACACAGTCAAGGGACACACCCATGTCTCAGGCCGTGTGAATATTCAAAATAGGGCACACGGCCGTGTCCATACCCATGTAACTCTCTAACTTAGGTCACAATGCCAAGTCACATGCCCGTGTGCTAGGCCATGTGAACATATTAATTTTCATTAATTAGATGCAGGGGTGACACACCCGTGTGCTAGGCCGTGTGAAAATACCTGAGCATTCTATTTTGAATTTTTAAAATGCAGGGGACACACAGCTATGTCACACGCCCATGTTCTGGGTCGTCTGTCACACACGGCTGAGACAAACGCCCGTGTCTCAACATGTATGGACAAAATAAGGCCATTTCTAAGCCCTATTTCTCACCCAATCTTGTCTTCCACATACATTAACACTTAAACACATTCCCAATCAAATACAAGACATTTTAACCAAGCCAAAACCAAGTCACATGCATGATATATTCATCACCTGTATTCATATACTCAATCTTACCTAATTGATCAAATTCACATATATACATATTTTACTAAATATATACATCTCAAAATGTACCAAACTTAAGCCATTGAAATGGCTATTATCAACCAAACACATCAATATGCCAACATTGGCCAAGATAACCTATACATGCCATTATGCCAAAGTTGATTTAATATTTATACCGAAAAAAAGTGGTTGATAATGTGATGTGGCTCCGACCAGCTTCCAACCTTAACGAGCTTCCGTATAACCATAAAACAGAGGAAATAAAACAAAGTAAGCATATAATGCTTATTAAGTTCGTATAATAGAAATTTTACTTACCATATATTTTCACTTAAGGTAAGTATACAAAAATACATCCAAAGCAATTTAGCAATTAGCCTAACACACATAATCTCATCAAACATGTTAGTTATGTATTTCATGTGAATAGCTAGAATAAAGATGAGCTCATCAAATATCATGTTTCCATATGTTTTCAAGTATATACGGGTAACAATTCATTTAGAGTTCATTTTAACTTATATTAGAATTTCACTCGTTGAATCATTTGAAATCTCGATGGATACATGGGTAGTACACACAAAGTGTACAATTCTGTAAATCCGTTAATTCATATTTTGAAATGCTCTTATGAGCATATAAACAGAAATCTCTCTCTTTCAAGCCATATAATGGGAAGCTCATGTGAGCCATTTAACGGGAAGCCTATCCGAGCAATATAACGGGAAGCTCACAAATAGCCTATAATGGGTAGCTCCGAAAAGTAATTAACGGGTAGCTCCGAAGAGCAATTAATCATGAAGCACTGGATAGTCATATAATAGGAAGTTCAAGCGAGCAATATCGGGAAGCTCATAAAGAGCCTATACGGGGAGCTCATAAGAGCTGCGATGTGCCCACAACACATGTAAGATCACGACTGATCGGGATGCTCCAAAAAGCTATTATCGGGAAGCTCACAATACCAAATAACAAAAAGTTTGAGAGGGCTTATAATGGGACGCTCTTTCGAGCTATGGTATGTCCGCAACATATTCAGGATCATAAACAATTGAGAATCCTGTATCCAATCGATTTTTATTCGTTCAAACGGGACTTAATATTTATCAAGTATTTCAGGATATATAATCAAATTTCATATACATGACCATTGCACAATTCACATACATATCATACAATTCAAGCATATAATTACACAATTAAGTTCCATGAACTTACCTCAACAATTGTTCGTGAATTGCAATATACTAATCCGATGTTTTTTTCTTTTCCACAATCTAGCTTTGTATTTGGTCTATCTAGATCTATACGAGTAAATTTAACTCAAATTAATACAATTCATATACAATTCAATCCATTTCACATCTTAGGAAAAATTACCATTTTGCCCCTATACTTTTAATTAATTACGATTTCGTCCCTGGGCTAGGAAAATGAAATTCATGCAACTTAATCCTTATTCCAAGCCTAGCCGATTTTCATATATCACAATTGCAGTCCATGTATTTCACAAAAATAAGAATTTTTCCAAGAATTTTATATCTTTTCAATTCAGTCCCTAAATCATGTTTTCATCAAAATTCCTTTAACAAAAGTTGTTTATCTATCAACAACCTTTCATTTTCTACCATGAAACTTCATAATTCATGCATACTCATCCATGGCAAGACCCTAGTACTTTGATAACTTTACAAATTAATCCCCAAGATAGCTAAATTAATATATTACGATCTCAAAAATGTAAAAATCATTAAAAACTGGACAAGAAAACATACCTAATCAAGCCAAATAAGTTTGCTTGGGTTCTCTTCTCTTAGCTAGGGTTTACATAAAAAAATTTGGGAAAGATGATGAAAAAGATGATATTTTCATTATTTAATCAATTATCATCTTTTCTTATTTCTACTTTCCAATTTCATCATTCTTTATTTAAATTTCCATGGATGAATCATCATAATTATCTACTAACTCCTCTTAATGGTCTATTTGTCATTTAAGGACCTCTAATTTTGAATTCAATAGCTATTTGTTACTTTTAGCTACTAAAATTCAACTTTTGCACTTTGTGCAATTTGGTCTTTTCCATTAAATTAAACATGAAATCAAGAAAATTTTATTTACGAAATTTTCATACGATATTTCTATCAACATGTAGACCATGAAATAATATTAAAATAAATTTTCATTCGGACTCAGATTTGTGGTCCCGAAACCACTATTCTGATTTCACTAAAAACGGGCTGTTACAATAAGCATATATAGTCAATGTTCTAGCCACATTGCCTTTATTTCCCCAATATAAAATAATAATGATGACACCTACTCAATTTACTAAGCCTAACTTGGATCGCTTCCTTGAAATTTTCACACCATAACGCTAATTATCTGTAATGTATAAAAAGGTTGGGCGAGCTTACACAATGTCAATGAATGATCGAAAAGGTCACCAAATAAACATGATAACATGCGTTAAATGAAAACATCTAAAACACAATTACAAACATGTTTGACTAGTGTAACATATTAAAATATTCATGCATTAATTGCCAACATTTCCAACTTTGTATTTACATAATAAATAGGCATATATCAGATTTCATAATATTACATTCAACAATAAATTGCCACTTCTAGTTTAATCCGATTTGAAAAAGGTTGTTACCTGGAAAAAGCCTGAGAATCTAAATAAAACTTAATGGGAAGAGCTTGATGAAAAGGCTTTGTCTGTAATCTAGTTGTGCCTCGTGAATACGGTATTGCAGGAGGTATTGATGGAGAAGACCTCATCTGCCTTGTGGAAAAGGTTAGAAACTCTTTATGCAACTAAGTCTCTGGCTAACTGTTTAGTGTTGAAACAATGTCTACTTACGTTTCACATGAACGAAGGTGAGCTTCTTAGAGATCACATCAGTCAATTATTACTCTTTTAAATGATTTAAAGAACGTTGAGGTTCATATTGATGATGAAGATCAAGCTATGTTATTATTGTGCTCTTTACCCCCTTCATACAAGTCTTTCAAGGAGACCCTGATTTATGGCAGAGACAAACTCTCGTTCGAAGATGTGAAGGGTCATTGTCGAGTTAAACAATTTCAAACCTTGTTACTGCCATATCTGAATGGGTTGATTTATGAAAATTAAACTAGCTCTGATACCACTTGTAAAAGATTGACCGATTAAGCAAGGAACAAGTAAAAATAGCAGAAGAAATTGAGAAATTGAACACACAAATTTAACATGG
>JABFAF010278169.1:6677-18525 GCA_013677275.1 Gossypium schwendimanii
CGTTTTGATTTTCTTTTTGAATTTTTCTTTTGTTGCACATATTGGCTAACCTATAATCATTATATCACACTAATCCTTCTTATTTCCCTCTATTTTTACAAAATTCACCGTGATATATCTGCTTAATCCTCAATACGTAAAGCTAGACATCTATAGTCATACACTTCAGGACCAAAGAAAAAGGGTAAATACAAATTAACATTTTTAGCTCAAGTTTTGTATGAATGTTTATTAGGAAGTGTTTTCTGGAAAAAAAATAGGTACTAAGGATGAATAAACAGGGTTAGCTTTTTGGCTTTAATTGTATACCAAACGATGCCTTAGGTCATCCCTAGGTATTTCAATATTTATAAATTTAATCAATCAAACAATCATAAATTTAATAGTTTATTATACATACTAGCATGCTCATTTCCCTGTATTCTCTATATCATTTGGTATATTCAATTACTTAATGCCTATTTATAGTGTAATATATAGAACTTAGTAGTCTAATAATAAAAAATTTAAAATCATTCACTATCATGCCAAATTTACAGTAAACATGATCAACCTATTTACATGCTCCTAACCAATCACTTGTATTTTTACAAGCTAAAGCACACAATTGACAATAAAAATTAAAGGAAAAGCATAAAAAAAATTAAAAGCAAATTCCCTATGTTACCCCTCACACTTTAGGTAGCACATTATCTTTAATGTGCAACCCTAAATAGATAAGGACAGAAGTTACCTGATTGATCGTGACATTACAATGGTGTAATGCTGGATGCTTCAATCCTTGTTCATTATAAGTTTGAAAATGCTATGCTCCTTTCATGTAAGGTTCCTACACAGAAAAATTGAAACAAAAAACAAAGCAAATATAAAAGCCTAATGTTCTAATAAAAATTATCAAAGATTATTACAATTTGAAATAAAAATTAAAATTTTAGTCTAATCATCCTCATCTTCCTCAAAATCCATGTCCCCTCATTCCTCTTCTCTTTCTTCGTCACTCTCCTCTCCTTCCTCATTTCCTTAATCTTTTGTCTCATGATGGCTATGCATCGGGCCAAACATATTTAGCGGATAATTAGGTACTTTTATGTTGTTTCACCTTGAAAATTCTTAAAGAATAGTTTTTGTTTCTTGCATCCGTCTTATCATTCCGTCTATTTGTGCACCACTATTCTCGCTCCTTTCTTGTCTAGATGTCGATTTTACTTTTCTTTTAAGTAAAGCTGGGACGTCTATCTTTTCTTTTCTCCTTTGATTCCAATCTATAATATGCTTTCAATTGAGTGCTACATACTAAATGTACATAGAATCGCCCATTAAGCTTTTTGTTGGGTGCATGAACTGCTCATTCACTTTCATTGGAAGCTTTACACTTTTGCAAAGTGTTGTCACAATATGGGGGAAGAAAATCCTGACCTTTTGGCCACTAACACAACTCTTCATACTTTGGTGGATCTATTAACCTATGCATATCTGCTTCTTCTTTAAAATGCCATATAACAAAATAGCTCGGAACGTATTGACATTAGAAATATTAAAAGCAAGTGTAATTATAGTGCAAATAGATTGCATCCGTATTTTAGCTATTGGGAACATTATGGCTTGACTGAAATTGGTCGAAAGTTCAGTTTGGCCGAAGGTTCCATTCACCTTGATTTTCAGTTAAATAATTGACAATGCTATCCATATCGATATCTTGAAATCTCATTAGATCAATGTTTTCTAAACAAAATAAGAGTCATAATATGGAGTATCGTAATATTTACAAATCTTTTCAGGGAGTGACACATCCTTACCTCGTACCGTTATCGTTTTCCATATGACACCATATGGTCTTCGAGTTTCCTCTTCCTTAAGAACAGCGTAAAATTCTTACACAAAAGGAATAACATTGTTTTCTTTTGGGATTGTGCAGAAATGCTCCCATCTATGATATCGTACTAAAGACCAAATTTCATTGTAAAGAACCATTGATGATTCGAATCCTCTTTCCTAACTAAAGGTTTTACCTGAAGCTCGAGGAAATATTTTTTTGCATTGTGGTTTCAAAATTTTAAAGGATTCAAAACTATTTGTGGTTTTTGTATATTTTTTTTTCTAAATTTCCTAGGTGGCATATTCAGTGTGATCATATTCTAAAAACTAGCAACCTATCATGCAATGTAACCAATGAAACAGTAGAAATAAGTTAGAAACCTTAACCTCGATTAATGTATTTGAATTCCTTGTGAAAGCTTTGTTCCTTATGGATGTTGGTCCTTTCCACCTGCACTTTGTTGCACTTAAAAAAAACACAAAAGATAGTAGAAAATAAAGATTAGGGTTTAAGTGTAATGAGAGATTTTTGAGAAGTTTTATGGTTAGGAGAATTTTAAAGGGAGATTAAGGTTAAAGATGAGTTAAAAGTGATTTGGGTTTTAAAATTTTGGGGTTTTTAATGTTAGAACCAAGTTAAAATTAGGTTAAAGCTAACGGGTTGCATGATCGGGTCGATTCAACCTTGCAAAAAATTACAGCGATGTCATGACTCAAGGGTTCCGTGTCATGACACCCTTGTCAGTTTACTGATGTCGCGACACACTTTAAAAATTTTCAACCCTAGGGTATTTTTCCTACTGTGTCTCGACACAGAGCCAATTTACTCGATTTCTTTGAATTTGTAAGCGGTGTTGCGACACGAAAGTACCATGTTACGACACCGAATCTGTTTTAGCCTCAATTCTCAACTTTCAAATTGTTTCAGTTCTTATTAAACAAAAACTTAAATAAAAGTTAAAGTCTAAGCTACCGGTTAGTTAAAAATACAAAAGATATACATAAAGTTAAAATTCAATTTTGAAATATCAAGTCTTGCTGCCAAATTTATCTATTAGCTCGAGTAATGTACATGTGGATGCTCTTCTTGTTTTGTTTCTATCAGTGTTTGTCCAGCATCCATCATGCCACTCTACCTTCCTTCACCTGTCCCGTTCTATAAACTTGCCTTTTCTACTTGCACTGATCACGGAGAACACTTACCCTGGCTTAGGGTAATTAGGGATTTTTACAAATATTTCAAAGCATTATTTTCCTAATGTCCCCCTTTTTACGTCATTCAATTGATGGCCACACTTAAAATTTTCTATCTTACCATTAATTCTCATAGTTAATTCATATTTTTTTTCTAAATCAATGGTGGACCTGGATGTTGCTAAAAATGGTCTATCCAAAAAAATGGGTATCTCATGGTCCTCTTCAAAATCTAGAATTACAAAATCCACTAGGAAGATAAAACTTCAAACTTTAACCAACACATCTTCAAGTACCCCATTTGGTTGTACTGAAGACCTATCAATTAACTGTAGTGTGACCTGGGTATTTTTAAGCTCCCTTAATTAGAGTTTTTCATATATAGATAGTGACATTAAATTAATATTGACTCTTAAATCACATAAAGTCTTGCTAAAATGTATATCCCTTATCCCTATAGGTATTGTTAAACTCCCTGGATCTTTTAGTTTTTGGGGCATCTATTTGGATATAATCATTCTACATAAAGCGCTTACGTTAACTTGCTCTCCTGTTTTTATTTTCCTATGCCTAGACATATTTTCTTTTAAATACTTGGCATATTTAGAAACTTTTTCAATTAAATCAATTAAAGGAAAGTTAACATTTAGGTATTTAAATAAGTTTAGAAAACTTACAAATTCTACTTCATCCCATCTTTTTTTTCTTCTAACCGTGAAGGGAATGGTACCCTTGTTAGTGTAGGTTCCTTGATTGGCTCATCCCCTAGCTCAGCATCCTCCTTTAGTTCTGGTTCAGTATCAATTTCTTAGGGATTCTCTTGAAGGTCTTCAAGATCCTCTTTATTCTTCTCATGGGCTATTTTTTTGGGCTACTAAGTACTTTACTGAATAGAGTGCGACCGCCTTCACATGCTCCTTCCCTTCTCCCCGAAGATTGTTCTCTATGTTGTTCAGAATTTCGGTGCCAATTTATCTTTTGACGTCTCCCATCATGCTCATTAATTGGCTCATCTAGTCTTCCAGCTTGATCAATGCTTTTGTTGTATTTGTGCATTTAGACTGCACTTGTTTCACTTTAGTCTTCATTGATTGCATCTCCCTCTAGATCTAGTGCAAAGGTTGACCACATATAGTATGGTCATTCGGGTTAGCCATTTCCTAAGGTTTATGTAAATAGGGAGGTTGATAATTAGCATTTTTATAGGATTAGAACTATTACCTCCTCCCTAGTTTCCACCCCATCTCAGGTTTGGACGATCTCTCTATCTAAGATTATAAGTATTTGAATAAGGGTTTCCATCTCTATTCTTGATGTAGTTGACATCACCAGTTGGATTATTAATGTAATGGAAGAGAGGTTTATCTCCTCCATATATTGATGACGCACTGGATGAGGACTCTATGCGGTTGAGTCTGTCCATAATTTGCTAGTATCTATCATTCTCCTAAACAACTTTTACCATAGATGGTCTTTAGCTGTAAGTAAATCTTTTGTTCGGCCATTGGAAAGAATTCATCGCCATATTTTCTATTAGGTCATACGTATCCTCGTATGTCCTATTCATTACGGCTCCTCCTACGGCTCTATCTAGTCCTCAATATGTGTGTGCATCCAACCCGTTTAGAACATCTGCAATATTAGCCACTCAGGTAATTCATGGTGTAGGAATCTCTATATCAACATTTTAAAATGTTCTCAAGCTTCCTGAAAACTTTCTCCTTCTAACTGTTTAAATGTCGCGATATCCCTCTTTAGTTGGACTATTTTGCTAATAGGAAAGAAGTTTTGTAAAAATTTCTCCCCGAGTTTGTTCCATGCAATAATAGATCCTGGTGCCTATGAGTCTAAACTAGTGAATGCATTATCAATTAAGTAAAAAGGGAATAGTCGAAGACTAATAGCATCGTCAGTGACAGTTATATTTAAACGTATCACAAAGTGGAAGGAACTGTTTTAGATGCTGATTTGGGCCTTCCATCATTGTGAACTACAATTTATTTTGAATCATCTGGATCATGGCTAGTTTTACATTAAAATTGTTAGCCATGATGGCTAGCCTAGTAATACTTCCCTAAACCATCTCCAAACTGGGTAACACATAATCCCTTAGGGTTATTTCATTTTACACCATAGGTGGGTTTAAGGGTAGTTGTGGTGGTGGTGGTAAGTCTTGGATGTTAGGATCATTAATGTTGTTGAACAACGAATTTTCGTGTGGTGGATTTTTCGCTAATGTCTTGGATGTTAGGTTTTGCATCTTATGTTGTTGTTGTTGTTGTCAACGATTCCTAAGGATTAGTTCTTTTTGGATCAGTGGCCAGCTCGATAGGTGTGCCCCTACTGCGAGTCATACACTGAAACCCAAAAGAAAATAAAAGGTGTTAGAAAAATTAAAATAAAGATTGTATCTATAATTTATTAATTTTCTAATTATACTATTAAAACGTAAAAATTAAATCAATTTAGTAACATTGCCTTCCCAGCAACGACGCCAATAACTTGACCACCTCCAGATGTACTAACATCTAGAGTATGAATACTGTAACTAAAATATATCAAATACAAAGGCGATATCCACAAGTATAAAGGTCAGGTTGTAATATAGTTACAATAGAGTGGGTGAGTACTCTGAGGATTGTACCTAGGGGAGGTGAGTACTAAATTAATTCTAACCTAAATGCAAATAGATCTAGTTAGTATTTTAAATAAACCATATTACAAATAAATACAAAAGGGAGAAATTGCCTATTAACCCAAGGAAAGAAATAGGCATGCATAAAATGAGAATGACAGAAAACTAAATCTCTAGACTCAATCAAATCTAAGCATGGGTGATTAGTTTGCTTCAAGGATCATAACTAATTTCTATTTTGGGTTTCTATTCAATCAACTAGTCATTACCTTAATAGGATCTCTCGATCTTCCACTAAACTAATGAGTTGGTAAGAACTACTTATCTCTCGACCTCACAGCCGGATCTGTTCGGGACTAAGGTGTTCACGGATAGCCATGCCAATTTTAGGTTAATTCCTACCTAAATGACTTCCTAGGGCCGTCAAGCCTAGGGTTTAAGTTCTTCCTCTCTCAAATAGCTGATCCACTAAGAAAACTCTACATCACAATTAATTAATCACATTTCCACTCACTAATCTCCTATAAGAAGATTAGTTCCTCATGGATTTCATAAACACAATAAACTTGATAAAAATAAATAGACATTAAGAGTAACTTAAGAATAGAGTGTAAAGAGAAATCCTAATTGTATTTAATTGATGAGAACAGAATCCATAAAGGGTCTGATAGAATATACAAATCAGATTCTCCGACGAACGCTAATAAAAATAAACTGAAAAGAAATCTAAAACCTAAGAAAAGGGAAAAACTAAAAATTAAATTTACAAAGAAAATTTGATAATATCCCAAAAGCTCCCCTAAACAAGTGTTTTAATAGCCTACGTATAGTGTTAGGGTTTTCGTCGTCCTCAACCCTAGGTTAGCTAATGTTCTCGTGTTAACGTTTCATTGTGTAGACCAAAACACCCCTGGCTCGTAAGTATTTCCCGTACAAGGTAAATGTAGTGACACCCTAGTGCCTATGTCATGACATCGAAGGCAGTATGCTCAGGTTTAGGGTAGCTTCAAGGGTGTGTCGTGACATCTTATGGTTGATTCGCAACATGAAAGGCAGTCTCATAATTCTTGCATTCTGCTCCTTATGTTGCGACATTAAACTTTTTGTTTTACAACATAATGACCAGTATTGAGTTTTTACGCCGTTGAATGGTCTCCTGCACACTCAATAAGTAAATTAGCTCACCTTTAGGCCTCATTCGACCCCTAAGGTCAATAATACTCAAAATGCACTTTTTATTAGATTTTAGCTAAACTAAGAACACATACTAAAATGCTTATATTCAAACTCCTTAAGTACAAAAACTAGTTTAATCTGCCATATCGAATTATGGTAGATCACAAAGCTCAGCTTTTGAGGTGGAAGCTCAGTGATAGACTGATCTAGTCTTTGTACAACAATGAGATTGCTAAATTGGTGAGTGCTAGAACTTAGATCATTGGTTGTACTGCAAGAAAGATAGTGGATCTTTACTTTGGGTAAGGCCCCATAGACGTAGACTAAGGTCAAATTATGTGAATAATCTTGGTGTTCTTTATTATTTTTGTACATTTGTTTCATGGTGGAATCTTTGGCCACAGTTCCAAGCACTATTGCAACCACTGTTTTTGTTTTACAAAGCAAGTATCCCATTATTTCTACATTTGGTATTAGAGCTTCTCACTTAACACGAATAGTGGTCACCCTAGTTGATTTACTTATTTGCAAAGAAAGTTTCTTCGGTCTCACATCCCTTATGTTCGATGCAGTAAATTATGCTTACTAGAAAGCTAAGATGAAAGCTTTCATTAAGTAAACTAATGAAGGAGAATGGAGAGTTGTTTTAACTGGATGGACTCATCCATTCACTGAAGTTGAAAGAGTAGATGCGTAGGAGTTCAGGTTAGAAACATGAACTGGATGGCAACTCCAAATCTCTTTAAGATATTTTCTATAGAGTAGATGCACAAGAGTTTAGGGGAATATCTAAGTGTACTGAAGCCAAATAGGCTTGCGAGATACTAGAAACAACTCATAAAAGGACCAATATAGTGAAACAATTCAAGCTTCAGATGTTGACTACTAAATTTGATACTCTAAGGATGTAGGAAACAAAGACCATTGGAGAGTTTTATGCAAAACTCTATGACTTGGCCAATTAAGCTTTTGCCTTAGGAAGTGAGTAGTCAAGCTCCAAACTTATGAGGAAGGTTCTTAGGTCATTACTTGAGAGATTTAGCATCAAAGTAACAATCATTAAGGAGGTCAAAGATATTGATGCAATAAGGACTGATGAGTTAATTGGATCCCTCAAAACCTTATGAGATTAACATTGAAGAGGCCAAGACAGGCAAATCAAAACCTAAGGAGAACACTGCCTTTTTAATGGCAAAAATTGTGTCCATTGAATAAAACATTGTTATCAAAGAGAACAATTGAATTTACTTACTTAAGGGTTCAAAAAGATGGCAAAGAAGAAAATTATATGGAACAAACCTTTCGAGTCATCCAAGGCTATCCAAAAGAGAAATTTCAAAACCAAAGTTGAGTCAAATCAACTTGTTAAGAAAAATAAATAGGGAATTCAATGTCATGAGTGTCATGGTTTTGGGCATATCCAAGTAGAATGTGTTAATACCCTAGAAAAGAACAATAGAAAGTTTTTATGTGTGACCTAGGGTGATTAGGAAACCAACTTAGAATAAGATTTTGATGATGAATAGGTGAGTAATTGCAATGAAAAAGAGGCATATGAGGAATTACTGAAAGCTACAATCTCATGTTGGAAAAACAGAATCTTCTTAGTGAATTTATATAAAAGCTTTCAATTGAGAATGATTTTCTAAATAAAGAAGCTTCTATGCTTGAAGGGCAAGTAGATGCAAAGTTAATGAAGCTTGATGAGTAATCAAAAAGGGTTGAAAAGCTTGAAAAATAACTGAAAGATGAAAGGCAGAAAATTGAATGTGATGAGCAACTAGAAAAATGATCAAAAGAGAGGAGGAATAGGCTTCATAGACAAAGGCAAAGCTATTGAAGAAACTCCTAAAGTGTTTGTCAAATTAAGGGGTAACCACTATACAAGAGAATGCTCTAAACAAATCAAAGTTCAAGAAGAAGGATTATTTATCATTACAATCTTGCTCCAAGCCATATCAGGCCCCGTTTCTTCCAAATGCTCAGAGATCTTCAATGGAATAAAATGGTGCCACAATTTGTACCCACTACTTCTGACACTGTTCGAAAGAAGGGAAAACTTGTGTGGAGAAGAAAAGATGAACAATGTTTATTTTCTGCACAATAGTCACAGAAAGCTTCAATTGTGATGTATGGTACTTTAACAATGGTTACTTATGACATATGATTGGCAACCTCTCATTCTTAAGTAATTTTGTTGAAAGCTATGAGGGCAGTGTTACTTTTGGTAATATGAAAAAGGGAAAGATCTGTGGCAAAAGGACACTTGCAGTTGATGGCCTAAAATTTAACCTTGTTAGAATTACTCAACTTTGTGATCAGGAAATGCTTGTGACCTTCACAAAGGATAAGTGTGTGGTTACCTCAAGATAGAATGAAGAAATTCTGGAAGGTTCCAGGACTTTTGAAAATTACTATAAAGTTTATTTGCCATCTAGGTGCAACAAAACAAGAATGGCTGATCTAAAGTTGTGGTATGAGAAATTGAGACACATTCATTATCAAGGATTGCAAAGATCGGTATGTTATGATGCAACATAAGGATTCCCATAAACTATTGGCACATATTCAAATCACAACTCCACTTTAGCTTGTCCGCATGGACCTTAATGGACCACTGCAAATTGAAAGTATTGGAAGTAATAGATATATGTTGGTATGTATTGATAACTTTTCACATTACACCTAGGTAAGATTCTTGAAAGAAAAATCAGACACCTTTAGAGATTTTAAGAAACTTTACAAAAGGCTCATGATCGAGAAAGAACTAACCATTAGAGATATTGTTAGAATTAGGAGTTGGTCCCTAAGCCAGTCCACCATAATGTAATTGGTACAAAAAGGGCTCTTAAGAATAAAATTGATGAGAATAGTTGTATTATAAGGATCAAGGCAAGGCTAGTAGGTCAAGGGTATAAACAGGTCAAAGGTACACATTTCGACGAAACCTGTGCCCCTGTTGCTAGATAGGAGGATATAAGGTTACTCCTAACTATGTCCACACATTTGAACATTAAATTATTTCAAATGGACATGAAAAGTGCTTTGAAGACTCAACACATACAGGTTATGTCTACAAGCTTAGGAAGGCTCTTTATGGCCTAAAACAAGTACTCATGCCTAGTATGAGAGGTTAACACAGTTTCTTCTAAGACAGTGTTATAAAAAGGGATCAGTGGACAAAACCTTATTCATCAAGAAACAACAAGGTCACATTGTCATTGCTTAGATCTATGACAATGACATAATGGTTAAACTTCATTCAGTGCAAATGATGAATTTGTTAATATGATTATAAGGGATTTATGATGATTCATGATGAGCCTTGTTGGGGAACTGTCATATTTTCTTGGTTTCTTAATTAACCAACTCGATGATGGTATGTTTCTATTCCAAGAAAAGTATTCCAAGAACCTTGTTAAAAGGTCTGGATTAGAAAATGTAAAGCCTTCCAATACATATTTATATAAACAAGTGTGAAACTTAGCTTTGATGCTGAAGGAATGCCACAAAACCAATCATATTTCGAAGTATGATTGGAAGCTTATTGTATCTGACAGCAAGTAGGTTTGATATTAGCTTTGTTGTAAATGTATGTGCCCGGCTCCAATCCAATCCAAAGGAATACCATGTCAAAGTTGTTAAGAGGGTGATCAGGTATGTCAGTGGTACTCTAGATTATGGCATTTGGTTGTCTAAAGATAAAGCTATGTCCTTAATAGGATGTAGTGATGCAAATTGGGTTGGAAATGTGTATTAGATTTGGTGCCCTAATTGTAGTAATTTTGTCTATGTACACTTGTTTTTTTTCGAACAGATTGGTTTAATAAAATTGTTCATAAATTAAATTAATAACCTTTGTATATTTTTCCTCACATGGTTTTTGCATGTAAAACAAAATAGAAGAAAATATTAACTCACTGGTTTTCAAATGTTTAACTAATACTAAGTTGTATTAAAAATTAAAATAATAAACAATTTAAAGCTTCTAATTGTAGAAAATAAAATACTTATTGAATTTGATAATAAAATATTGTATATTAAATTAATAAAAAAAATTAAACTCTTTTAATGAAAGAGTTAAATGTAAATATCTAATATAAGTTAAAAAGACATAAAAATGAGTATTTATGGTAGAAAAACACCCACTAGTGTTGTAAAGTTTCAGTTGGGGTGAAATGCTCTAATCAAGAAAACAAAGGCAATGCAGTGAAGAGAGAAATAATTGCACTACAATATGCAATTCAAAGGGATTGTTGAGGTGTTATGGAAGAACCTTTTTTCCAAAATTAACTGAAAAATAGGTATATTATATGATAAATTAAAAAAGAATATATGTTTTTGCTGGTCTAAACAAGATGCAGAAGTTATAAAAAATATAAAAGTAGAAATTACTTCTAATCCAAAAGTTTATTTGCCTAAAACAGGAGATAAACTAACTTTAGAAACAGATGCATCACAAAACTATTGGGGATGTAGTTGCTTCAATCATGATGACTTCCACTTTGCCAAATCTTTTTGTTGGTATGTTGATTGCCTTTCTTTCAGGTTACCATCTTTGTTGACGTCACCCTTCTTGCATATTGTTGAGATTCATTTCTTCAATCTCGTCTAAATGTAGAGAATCTGATGAAAGTCTTGGCGGTGAATTCCAAGTCTCCCATGTATATTTAATTTTTTCTATAATATGAGATGGAAATTCTTCTAATTCCATATCAGCTATCTTATTTCTCAAGAATTCCTAAAAAATTGGAATTATATTAAGCCCTAAAAAGATAGAGCTAAAGAAAACAGAAATTGAATTTTTAGGATTAAAATTATCTGCACATGGTCTTTAACTCCAAGATCATATTATTGTAAAAATAAAAGAATTTCCTGCATTAGACTCAATATTATTATTATTAAAAACCTGATCTAATTTATTATTAATATTAGTTAATATTTCTTTAGACTCATGGCTTAAGTCTAAATTTTTTACTTCACTTAAAGTATTTACTTTTTCTTCTACATTACTAACTTTTTTATATA
>JABFAF010278430.1:0-12208 GCA_013677275.1 Gossypium schwendimanii
TTATTTATTAAAAATTAAATTAAAAACTTTTATTTTAGCTGTTTTTAAAGATATTTACAAAAAGAGACAGCTAATTTCAATATTTACAAAAAGAACAACCAAATTTTGCAAATAATTCAATTAAGTACCTAAACTTAAAGAAATTTTGAAAATTGACTTGCAATTAAAACTTGAATAAAAATTTACCCTTTTATGTGAGAAATAAAAAATTTATTTTACCATTTAGGAAATAATTTCTCAAAAGATTATGTTAAAATTAATTCACAGGAAAGATTGGAGGGGTCACAAGTAGTATTGCTTAAGTTCCAATCTCCTAGATAGAATTTATTTTAATATACTAATCCAGAAAATATAACCTAAGTTATTTATTTAAAAAAAAGAGAAAAAATAAGTATTCTATAAAATAAACGAGACTTTATCCCACTCAATTTTATCCCCCTAATAATGTTTCAAGCACTGAGCATTAACTCTGAAGTTACCTCCCTTATCGTGAAGTTCAACAACCTTGTATGGGAAGACTTGATGAATAGTGAATGGACCGGACCAACGTGATTTTAACTTACCTAGAAAGAACCTTAATCTGGAATTGAACAACAAAACTTGTTGACATGCTTTAAATTCTTGGACTCGGATGTGCTTATCATGCCATCTCTTTAATCTCTCATTGAATAGCTTGGAATTTTCATATGAGAGTTTGAAATTCTTCTAACTCGTTAAGTTGAAGCACCCGTTTCTCTTTTGTAAGCTTGGGATCTAAGTTTAGCTGTTGTAAAGCCCAATAAGTTTTATGTTCTAACCCTAAGGGCAAATGACAGGCTTTCCCAAAGACCAACCGATAGGGAGACATCCCTAAAGGTGTCTTGTATGCTGTCCTATAGGCCCAAAAAGTGTCACCTAGTCTTTTGGACCAGTCTAGTTGGTTTGGAAAACTACCATCTCAAGTATACCTTTTATCTCTTTGTTTGCTAGTTCAGCTTGTCCATTCGTCTACAGATGGTAAGCTGTGGCAACCTTGTACTTCACTCTATGTTTATCGAGTAACCATTTCAACCATTTGTTCACAAAATGGGACTTATCATCACTGATGATAGCCTTAGGAGTTCCAAACCTTGTGAACACATGTTTCTACAAAAACTTCATCACAACCTTGGCATCGTTCGTGAGATATGCCTCGACCTCAACCCACTTAAATAAGTAGTCTACTATTACCAATATATATTTGTGACCAAAATAAGGAGGGAATGGACCAAGAAAGTCAATACCCCCCAACATCGAATAATTCTACCTCAATGATGTTTGTTCAGGGCATCTTATTTTTGTTGATGATGTTTCCAACCCTCTGGCATTGATCACAACTCTTTATGTAGGCATACGCATCTTTGAATAGTGTTGGCCAAAAGAATCCGACTTGCAATACTTTGGCTGTAGTACATGTATCTCCAAAGTGCCCCCACTTGAAGTTGTGTGACAATGATATAAAATCTTTTGTACCTCATTTTCTGCCACGCATTTCCTGGTCATTTGATGTGCACATTTTTTGAACACATATGGCTCTTCCCAGAAATAGTATTTTACATCGTGAAGAATCTTTTTCTTTTTTTGATAAGTAATATCAATCGACATCAAAACATAAGCTTAATAGTTAGCAAAATCAACAAACCAAGGGGTATTATGGACGTGATTTACCTTAAGTATGCGCTCGTCTGGAAATGTCTCCTAAATAGGTATAAGTGGAGAATTTCCTTTTTGCGGCTTCAATCTAGATAAGTGATTTGCTACTTGATTTTCTACCTCTTTTTTATCTTGAATTTCTAGATCAAACTCTTGGAGTAGAAGTACCCAACGGATCAATCTCGGCTTGGCATCTTTCTTAGCAAGTAAATATTTAATTACCAAATGACCCGTATAGATAGTCACTTTGGTACCTATAATATAAGATCAAAATTTGTCAAAAGAAAATACAATAGCAAGTAACTCTTTCTCCATTATTGTATAATTCAATTGAGCTTCCATCAGAGTTCGACTTGAGTAGTAGATGGGATGCAAAACTTGTTCCTTCGTTGGCCCATCACAGCTCCTATCGTGAAGTCACTTGCATCACACATCAACTCAAATGGAAAATCCAAATCTAGTGTGACGATAATGGGTGCTGAAAGTAACAAATTCTTCAGATCATTAAAAGCTTTCAAATATTTTTTATCAAAATTAAATATCGTATCCTTATCCAATAATTTGCATAAGGTTTTAACGATTTTGAAGAAGTCCTTGATAAATCTTTGATAGAATCCGGCATGTCCTAAAAAGCTCCTAACACTCTTGACAGATGTTGGAAGTGGGAGTTTCTCGATAACATCTACCTTTGTTTTATCTACCTCGATTCCATGTCTCGTTATTCGGTTCTTCAGAACAATACCTTATCGTACCATGAAATGACACTTTTTTACAGTTGAGTACGAGGTTTGTTTCTTCGCACAGCCTTAGTACCTTGGCTAGATTGGCTAACCAATCATCATAAATGTCTCCAACCACTGAAAAATTGTCCATTAAAACTTCCAAATACTTTTCAACCATGTTAGTAAAAATAGCTATCATACATCTTTGAAATGTAGCAAGTACATTACATAAACCAAATGGCATGAATTTAAATGCAAATGTACCGTACAGGCATGTGAATATTATTTTGTGTTGATCCTCTGGTGATACTGTAATCTGATTGTATCCTAAGTAACCATTGAGAAAATAGTAATAGTCTCACCCCATAAGTTTATCCAGTATCTGGTCCAAGAACAGCAAAGGAAAATGATCTTTCCTAGTCGCATTGTTCAATTGTCCCTTTCTCGTCATCATCTAAGATGATTTTATGCATGCAAATGGATGGGCTAATATCACATATATCGACTATGGTCCATCCAATAGTCTTCTTGAATTGTTTCAACACTAAAATGAGTTTCTCTTTCTACTTTTCAGTGAACTTTATTGAAATAATCACAGGAAAAGTCAAACCATTACCTGAATAAACATATTTTAAGTATGAGGGAAGTACCTTAAGTTCTAATGTAGGTGGCTCCTCGATTGACACTTTTGGTTAAACATAATATCTTATTTCTAATTCTAAAGATTCAAAATGGGATTACGGACTAAATCCCTTCTCGTTAGCTTCTAGCAAAGCTAAGTTTCCCTTCCTCTCTTCATCACTAGGAGGGCCTGACATCAAAACTTGTTCCAATAGGTCCTCAACAGAGATGGGTCTCATTCTTTCGCTAAATCCTTTAACTTATGTACTGCAGAACAGTTATCAACCGTGTTAGGGAATCGTATAGACTTAAAAACATTAAAAGTTACTTGATCGTCCTGAACACGCATAGTAAGCTCGCCCTTCTGCACATCAATAAGGGTCCTTCCAGTTGCTAGGAAAGGCCTTCCTAAGATGATTTACACCTCTTTATCTGCTACAATGTCTAAAATAACAAAGACAGCAGGAAAAATAAATTTGTCTAACGTACCAATACATCCTCTATTTTTCCTTTTGGATGTTCTAAATATCGATCTGCTAATTGAAGTGTAACTATAGTAAGTCTAACTTCACCTATCCCCAACTTCCTAAATATGAACATGGGCATTAAGTTGATGCTTGCACCCAAATAACATTGTGCCTTGCCATAATAAGTTGCTCCAATGTTGCCAGGTATGGTAAAACCTCCAGGATCCATCTTTGGGGGTATTTTATTTTGAAAGTATGCATTGCATTCCTTTGTCAGAGCTACCGTATCAAAATTTCCAAGTCTCCATTTCTTGGACAGGATATCCTTCATGAATTTGATGTAATTAGGCATCTGCTCAAGTGCTTATACTAACGAAATGTTTATGTGAAGTAGCTTGAGTACGTCTAGGAATTTCTTGAACTGGACTTCCTGCTTCTGCTTTGATGTCTTTAAGCGTAAGGTGGTGGATGATTTTTAACTTGAACTAGCTAATTCATTTGTGGCAATTCTTCATCTAAAGAAGTTGTTAGTTTGTCAAAATTGACTGGTTTAGAAGTTACCTTATCTGGTTTTGTAGATTCTGGTTCCGATGAAGTTGGGATTTCAACACTTGGTTGAACATCCATTGAATCTTGAGCATCAGCTGACTCGTCTTCAACTTCAACAGTGTTAGACTTTAATGTCTTTTCGCTCTTCAATGTCAATGCTTTACAATGCTGTTTTATTAGATTTCTTGGATTTTTCATATCACTAGGCAGAGCATCTTATGGTCGATTCCTAAGTTCAATAGCAAGTTGACTCACTTGATTCTCTAAATTCCTTAAAGTGGCATCATTCTTTGCCACATATGTCTTTAATAGGTTCTCTAAGCCATTGAAAGGTTCAACTTGAGTTGGCTTCTGAACTTGTTGGGTAAAAACAGGTGGTTGGGTCAGTCTAGGTTGTGCATAAGTGTTACTGGTTTTAGGCCCTTGGTTACTCTAAGAAAAATTAGGGTAGTTTCGCCAATATGGGTTATAAAAATTAGATTGTAGTCCTTGCTTTCCTCGGTTTAGGTTTTGCTTACCCATGTAATACATGGATTTTGGGTTTGATGGACATTCTTCGAACAAGTGCCTTTCCTTACAATAAACCAGGCTACATGCTCAAATTGATTTGGTGGCTGAGTTGCAAAATTATTAAACCCATTAGTAGTAAAGTTTTTAAGCATTGAGGATATCGGAGATACCTAAGATGCAAGTGAAGTGAGAGCATTCACTTCATGTACTCCAGTAACTCATCTTCCAAATGCTACTCAATTGGTTGGTCATTGGTAATTATTGTTGGCATTCCTCTCGATGATTTCAAAAGCTTCGTTATAAGACATAGAAAAGAGAGCACCGTTAGCAGAAGCATCCATTACCATACCATTATAGAATGTCTCTAATTAGATGCAATGAGGGATTCCATGATGAGGGCATCTTCGTAATAGTTCTTTAAACCTTTCCTATGCCTCATAAAATGACTCATCATGGAAGGTAGTGATCTCATTCCTCAACTTAGCATTCTTGGTATGTAGGAAGCACTTCATAAGGAATCATTCTACTAACTCTTGCCATGTGGTAATGGAATTTGGTGGCAATGAGTTAAACCAGGCTCGGGATCTATCCTTTAGTGAATATGGGAACAACTTTAATTGTAATACATCTTCGGGTTCTTCAGTAATTTTGAAAGAATCACCCACCTCCACAAACAATCCTAAGTGAAGGTGAGGATCTTTATTAGGCATTCCACTGAATTGGCCCACTGTCTGAAGAATCTGAAACATGACTGGCTTTAGCTCAAATTGTTGTGCCTCAATTTTGGGTCAACAAATACTCAGATTAAGCTCATGAAACACCAGTACAACATAATATCTTAGAGCTTTATCCCTATTATTAACAATAAGGATAGGATTCTGAGCATGGTCTGCTCTATTTCCTTGATTCGAATTTTCAAAGTTCATCTCTTCAGTCCTTCTCTAATTTGCTTATCTTCTTCTTTGTTGAAAAATCCATTCAATCTAAGGGTCTACGGGGAGTAAGTCGATAATTCTATCCATACTCATAAACATCAGAAACAATCATAGAATAATAATGGAATTGAAATTAAACTGGAAAATGAACCAAAATGCAAAATTATTAAATGCACAAATAATAACTTTTAAAACAGTACCCAACAACGACGCCAAAAACTTGGAACGATAGAAAATGTACAAGTGTACACAATCACAACAAGTAATAAGGTGACAAGTAAATGTGGAGTTATCGTAACCACAGGGATTGTGAAAGAAAAATAATTATGAAATGTAAATCAAACACTTTGGTGATGAGAAAAAAATGTTGTTTTGAAGAAGTGATTTAAAAATTAAAAATTAACTAAGTAATAAAAATAAAAAGTAAAAATTCCAATGCACGATTTCAAAAAGATGAGTTTTAATCAATATGACATAAATTTTTTAGATCAATTACATTCCTTAACTTAGAATTACTAAACCCATGTTCATGTTGTTGCGGAGTTTCTAAAAGGACCCCATTCTTATGTGCATGATTCTTTACTAACGGAGCTCATTGATCCAACATAGTTTGACATTGTCCCTCTTCAAGTTCCTTTTTCTATAAATCCTACAACCACAGGCCAAACCTCTGTAGGTTCGAAAAGAACTTAGTGAGTCTCATATCTAAATTACTTATACTTAAATTGTAACACCCTAACCCATATCTGTCGTCGGATTAGAGTTACAGAGTATTACCAATCAACCAAAAATCATACAACATCATAACATATAAATGAACTAAACATATTATAAACCATACATTCATATACATTTTGTCCTTAAAACGAGCCTTCGAGGCCCTAAAAATAACTTAAAAGCAATTCAAGACTAATTTGAAACAAATAGGAAGTTTAAGAAAAAAGTGCAAAAATTAGAAAACAGGGGTCACACGGCCGTGTGACATCACCCTGGGCCGTGTAACTTTCGAACAAGGGACACACGGCCATGTCCTCACCTATGTGACTCACTGAGTAGGGTCAAACGGCCATATCACACAACGTGTAGCTCTCTAAGTTGCCACACACGTCTGTGTGTCAGGCCGTGTGCTAGGCCGTGTACCTCATTGTTTTGAAACACTAAAAAACTCTCATATGACACACGGCCGTTTCGCTAAGCCGTGTGTGTCACATGGCCGTGTGACGGCCCATATCCCAGGCCTTGTGAACCTAAAATTTACCTAAAAATCAAACCATTTCATACCTAATTATTAAAACCATTTACGTACACATTCAAGGGGTTCAAACACCATTCAAATATACATAAAACATGTCATTTCAATAATCTTAATTTGCCTGACCAATGTGTCATTCAAGACACCACAATTGTATCCAAGCATCATTTACCTAAACATGTCAAAAATTGCCATATTTCCAAGCACAATAGCATAGTTCAATTAACTACCAAACAATACCAAAAGTGACTATTATCAAGCCATTTCAACCATACCAAAATAACTTTATATGCATGCACATAAAAGAGACCAAAGTAATAGCCCATTTTTCAGTGGTGTTAGAAATAGTGGTTTCGGGGCCACAAATCCGACGAGTAAGCTTGTAAATACGAGTCAAATATGGTTTTAAAAAGGTTTTGGATATGGTAATTTATATTATATGAATGATTAATTAGGTTTAAGTGGTATGACACTAAAGTTAAGTGGTTTTAGAAAATGAGGTATCGGGACATAATTTCTATAAACCGAGCTGTAAATATTTATAAAAATATTTATGGAGTATTATTAAGGTTGTATTAAGATTTTGTTAAGAAATTTTAATGTTTAAATCATTAATTAAGCAAAAAAGACTAAATTATAAAAATGTGAAAGTTGAATTCTACTAACTAAAGGTGTTAATAGCTATGATAAAGTAAATTCATAGACTAATATGGTAAGTATACCATATTATAAATGAATGGGCGGTTGGTAATTATTATTATTTAGTTTATATGATATATTTTAATATTAATAATTTTTATAATAAGTAATAAATAAAATAAAAGAAAGGTAAAAACATATATTGTTATGTTCTTCTTCTTTTGGAGTATGAGAGGTTTGGCCAAACAATCTTTGATGCATGTGGCCAAACATAAAGTTTTTGATATCGTTGCAATTAGGTCCAGCTAGCCCTTACCTTCGTTTTTGAAACTGTTAAGGATTTTGAATGTTGCCACGGGCGTGTGTCTTAGTCATGTGTGAAACATGGGCGTGTGTCTCAACCATGTGTGAAACACGGGCATGTGCCTCAGTCGTGAGTGACATACGGCCATATGACACAGTCGTGTTTCCCTTGTAGGTTTTAAAGGCATTCAAGTCAAGTAGTTAAACGGCCTAGCACATGGTTTGGCACACAGGCGTGTGGCATGGCCGTGTGACCCAACTCAGAGAGTTACACGGGTATGAACACGAGCTAGGACATGGCCGTGTGTCCCTATTTCAATTGTTACACTCCCTGAGACACGGGCGTGTGTCTCAGCCGTGTGAGTCACACGGCCGTGTGACCCCTAAAGTTCAATTTTTCTAACCTTTTCATAAATGTTTAAAATGTTTTCGATTTAGTCTCGAATCATTTCTAAAGTGTTTCTAAGGTCTTGTGGGCTCATTTAAGGAACAATATGCATGTATATGAAAGGTTTATATCATGTTTATGTTGAGATGTGAAATGTATGTTTTAAAGTTATGTTCTCACGGTAATGCTTCATAACCCTATTTTGATGAAGGATACAGGTCAAAGGTGTTACATTTAGTGGTATTAGAGCTACGATTTAGTCTGTTCTTGGAATGAACGTAGCATGTATGAAGTCTAGAAATACATGCCATTATATAACCTGTGATAGTGTGATGCCTCCTGACTCTGATGATATTTGTTTCACTTATAGATAAAGATGTTTTCCAAGCGAGCTAATTCAGATAATGCTGAAAGAGATACTCAATTATCTGATTAAAATGTTGCTATTGATGGGCAGACACTCATAAAGGTAAGAGGAGAGGTTCATAAAGTTATGTTGATAATCAAAGTTATGTTTGATGTGTATATATGAGAATCATATTTAGAAGCTTCATGACCTCCACCTGCTCACCCTCAAAGTCTTATACAATGGAATTTCAACAATATTTATGTTGCTTAAGTCTGCAAAAAAGGAAACAGATGGGCTCAACAGTTAATTGAGCAATAATGTGGTCAGAGCCAAAAATTGGTTAACGAGTAAAGAAAAAGTTATTCATTGGTAATCGATTTTGTCAGGGATGGTATCTAAAGAACGAGTTAACTGGGATTTCTTCTGAATTAGTTTCTTTAGTGGAACGAGATAATGTGTGATCATCGATGACTTTAGTAGTTAGTGGGATAGTGTTTGAACTGTAAATATATCTGAATGCAGCTGTTATGGCTGAGTATCTTACACCGATCTCCTCTAGGTATTCTATATGTTCTTTTATCTTCAGAGACAAATATTAGACAGAGGTACTGTTAGTGTGGTTAATTAATGATCGTCATTGCTCTATTTTTCTTGGGCATTCTATTTCATTATGTTTGGTAGAAGATTCGATGATAAGATTCATATGATGCTATTTTTCTACTTCTACTGGTTGTTGCTCTGCTTTATATATATGTGCAATTTATGTTGTCTCTATCACAACTGGTTCCAATGCATATGAACGGTATACTATTTCTAGATTTTCTTTGGGGTATCATCGATCTCTTTATTATTTAATATGGGTTATATTCTCAGAAATTCAATAAAGCTTTACATCTTGGACTTCATTATCTTGGATTTCTTATCATTTTTATTGTTTATTATATGAAATATAGTTCATCTATAAAGGATATATATTGGCTTGAGATAATTATATATGTTACGACTATAATTCTTGGCTGAATCATGGGAGCATGTTGATACAAATCTCAACTTTATAGATGACATGTTGCTGCACTTATTGTTGTTGGAATTATATTGAGTTTTCTTATTTGCTTCGAGGTGCATTATTAGTACTTGAGACATTGTTTTAGCTACATGGTTGTAGCATCTATCTTATTAGAGCACGGGGTTCAGTTTGAAGAAGGTTTTTGGAGGAAGAAGCAAAATTATTCTTCTAATTCATCTGATGGTTATGGCTCCAGTATGGTTCAAATCTTTAATGTTAATAATTGAAATAGTTTCATTATATATCTCATTTCTAGCTTTCATGAATGGGATAGGTAATAACAAAAGTATAGACGGTGGAAGATCGAGCTTAACCTTGCATATTGGTTCTCATTACTCAGGTAATCTCGAATTATGTCAACTAGTCATAACGAGATGTCATATTTTCAGTGAGTTAATGCATTTTGTGGTGATCTTTACTTGGGATTATGAGGAAAGTATGATAGATTGTATGTCTGGTTTATCTTGACATCAAGAAGAAATAATTATCCTGAAATGTTATTATCCTATTATTAAGATTGACTAATTTGTTTTAGTCAGAACGGATTAATCACTTGAAAAGTTAGTTGAGTAGAATGTATTTGAGTTCATTGTATGAATTCACAGGCAAATAGATGGATAGTCAAGATGGAAAATTCATATTCTAGAAGACATGATACATGGATATATCAATAAGATCAGTTATAATAAAAAAATGTTAAATGGGTTAAAGTCATCTCGATAGCTGCAGCTATCACACTTGTATTTAAATGATATTGTTTGAAGTTTTACATGAAATGGAACGTTTATCAGTTGAAGGTTACAGGTGCAAATGTATTGGAAACATTAGTTAGAGTCTGTTATGAAAATTACGAACTTTAACTAAACGCTATGAATTGTCTAATGTTCCTGGAATCTGATAATCTGAGTTTTCAGTTATGTTTCGACAGATAATTGCTAGGAATTTCTCGGTAGTTATGCTACTAATGATAAAGTTATGAAGGAGAGCATCATATATGTTCAATTACGTCAAGGTATAGTAACAAGTTTTGATATGAGTTTTCATTGGAGACGAGTTATGATTTATTTTGTTTATGGACTACCATTGAACAGGTGAGAGAAAAACTTGACTTGATGGCTATTATCAGGTGAGAAATTTCGAGGACAAAATTTTTATAAGCAGGGAGAGTTGTAATAGCCCGTTTCATAGTGGTGTCAAAAATAGTGGTTTCAGGGCCACGAATCCGATAAGTAAGCTCGTAAATATTATTGACCTTAGAGGTCGAATAAGGCCTAAGGGTGAGCTAGCGCACTTTGTGAGTGTGCAGGAGACCACTAAAAGCCGTGCTAAACTAGTACTGATCACTATGTCACAACACGGAGGGTTCAATGTTGCAACATAGGAAGCAGAACGAACAAATCATGAAACTGCGTTCGATGTCGCGACACAGACTAGTGGTGTCGAGACTTACCCCGAAGGATATCCCATGAGAAGTACACAGACTGCTATGTCACTACATTGGTCTTGGTGTGTCGTGACATCGAAGGCACAATCAAACTTAAAGCTCGAGAATGTCAGCTAACCTAAGATTAAGGATGACAGCCACTTAGAATCTATAAATAGGCTCCTTTGGCACATGTTATGGACATCATTCACTTAGTCTAAAATTCTTCCTTTAATTTTAGTATTAAGTTTCTCTTTTCTTAGGTTTTAGTTTTATTCTGTTTTGTGTTTTCTTTCAAGAGATTTGAATTGTAAAGATGATCAACTTCTGTGGATCCGCGTTTAATTTTAATACAATCAGACTCTTTTGTAAACTCTATATTGTCGATTTATTTGATATGCTTTATCTTTACATCGATTTTATACTACATATGAAAGTCATGAAAAACTAATCCTTTTATAGGGGATTAGTGAGTAGAGGTATTATCTATTAATTATTTTATAAGGTTACTCAACGAATCAGCTATTTGGGAAAGGAAGAACGTGAAACAAACCCTAGGCCTGACAGCCCAGAGAAGTCATCAAGGTGAGAATTAACACAAAATTTGTATGGCCCATCTGTTAACACCTTTATCCCAAGCCATTCTGGACTGTGAGGTCAGAATATAAGTAGTCATTGCTAACTCGTTATGTTAGTAGAAGATCAGATGATCCTGCTAGGGTATCGACTAGTTGATTGACAAGGAAACTGAAAAGACAGTTGGTTGGAATTGCCGAAGCGGGCTAATCACCCATAATAAGATTTGATTTATTCTACTTTTTTATCTCTTGAATTTTATCCTTTTATGTTATTTTGCTATTGTAACACCCCGAATTTTGGGCCTAGAAGAAATAGGTTTTGAACAAGGGAACAGATAGGAGACTGCACATAAATATTTAGATGTGCAAGGAAGTGACATAAATGAATGTCTGCTTCAGTGGTTAAGAGATTTAGGAGTGTTTGGAAGTGTCTGAAAAGTCAAGGGTTCAAGCCTTGGCTTATACAAAAAATTTTTATTTTAAGTGAATAAAATCCTTGGATCTAGATAGTAGGTTCTTAAAGAATTGTGGTTGAAATATGATACAAAGGAGTTGTTGGTCTAGTGGTAAGGGGCGTGTGGAGTGTACATGGGGTCTAAAGTTCGAGTGGTAGAGCATCAAAAAGGGAGTATTTATTTTGATGCCTAATTCGTGTGGGTGGTAGGGTTGGATTGAAATACTGCTAAATGGAGTTTGAATTGGTCATAGAGAGAATTGAGGAGGGATATTTGGAGA
>JABFAF010278430.1:12258-23620 GCA_013677275.1 Gossypium schwendimanii
TTGAAATACTGCTAAATGGAGTTTGAATTGGTCATAGAGAGAATTGAGGAGGGATATTTGGAGAGATTTTAGGAGAAAAAATGTGGGATTGAGGGAATATCTGATTTTAATTAATTTTTTTCCCAAATTCGATTTCATTTTTTTCCCAGAATCCCTTCAACAACTCTGACGTTACTCTCTTCCTCCTTTACCATATTTCCTTTTTGTTTTTTTTTCCTATGCCTCCATAGCCGAATTCTGCCCTTTTTTTACCCACATCTTTTGTTTCGTTTTCTCTTGACTTCAATCTCCCTATGTTGCTGCCAAAATCTCTTCTCTTTTCTGTTGACGATTGCTTCCCCTTGTTTCTACCGAAACTCCCCTTCATTATCTCTTTTTCATCAATTTCTTCCTTAAACGGTCTTCTGTCTTTTCAATGTTGGCTGCGTAGGTGGGTAAGTCTTTTGGTAAGAGGGCTATGCCTCACTTGATTTGGAGAAGTTTCATTTATTATTTATTTTTTTGAGAGGTTCCTAACTCTCCGTTGTGTCGAATTTTGTTGTGGCAGCAACAAATCGTAACGAACGGGGTTTTCCTATGGGATAGTTCAATTCATCTTTCAGAATGGTTGGGGTAAGCAATATATTTAGAGATAGTTTGTTATTGGCTTAATGGCAGTAGTTTAAGTCATGATTGATTTTGGCATGGGATTGTCGTTTTCAGTTGCTGTTCACATTAGGAGCTTTTGCGTACAAAAAAATCGTGTTAGGTGTGTAAACACCCCATTCAATTGTAGAACGACAAAAAGCCAGAAATAGGGCGTTTGAGACCACACAGGCATACGATCGCTCGTGTCGCAATTCCAACCCGCGAAACATAGGCATTTGACTGTAGAGCCCTCCATAAGCAAATTCATGGGCTTGGGCCGTAATGGGTCACATTGGGCTAAATGGGCCGTGTGGGCTCGATAAGCTTGTGGGCTCCACATGGAAAAAATCCACGATTTAAGGAAAATACTGCACTGGGCTATGTGGATTCCATAGCCGTGGCAAAATCTGGGCTGAGAGGGCCGCACGAGCGTGTGAGCCCATTTGGGCCAAGTATTGGGCCTTGGGCCCATTTACACTTTTATGACCATTTAGGTTACATGAGTCGCTCGAGGCGACTGCAGACCTTTCAAGAGGTTAATAAATGATCGAATTACCCCTACAGGGCAAAATGATTGGATTACCCTCATAAGGTAGAATGACCGAAATACCCCCATAGGGTAGAATGACCGAAATACCTCCATAGGATAAAATGACCGAAATACCCCCATAAGGTAGAATGACCTAAATACCCTATAGGACGAAATGACCGAAATACCCCTATAAGGTAAAATGACCAAAATACCCCCATAGGGTAAAATGATTGTTATACCCCTAGGAGATGAAATGATTGTTATGGCCTTATGATATGTATGACTGATTTGCTCTATGATATGTATGACTATGATTAAGCATGACATTTTGCATACACGTACGATATTATGTCACGACATATTGCATGGGGATGGGTTGTTATATTTGGAGGAAGTGTACCGTACTGATAAGGTTGCATGGGTCACCCAAAAAGACTGTGGACCTACTGATGGCTATATGTCATTTATTTTACTAGCAGCTTTGCTGCGATATTAGTGTGATGGCTAGATGGGTCGATTTTATCCCCACATGGTGTGTTGGTGGTACGGAGTGGTGTGTTGGCTGGATTGGGATGGGTTACTTTATTGCACTGTACCGATACTGTATTGGACTAAGGTCCACATTGTTACTGTATTGGGCTATGGCCTACATTGTTACTGTATTGGGCTAAGGCCCACATTGTACTGTTATTGAATAGGGCTCAGGCCCAGACTGTCACTGCTTGTTGTATACTGATTGACTGATAGGGGATTACAAACTGAGTTTCATAAACTCACTCTTTCCTTTTAACCGTGCAGGTAATCCCCAGTCTTAGGCAATTTGGTGGTGCGAGGGACTCGGAGGTGGCCACACAACTGCAGCAGTTCTACATTTGCTTTCATTTAAATTTAATGTTTATGATGGGTTTTGTTTATGTAATAAGGCCTTTAAGTTTGTTTAAACTTTTAATTGGGCTCTTGCTTACTTATTTTAAACTGTTAGTTTAAGAGATGACGAATTTTCAAAATAATTATTCTTTTTAAAGACACGAAATTTAAACATTAGAATTTTCAAAAGCTTCCACGATTTTAGATCAACCCTTTATATCAAAAGCAGACAACAAGGAAAACGCTTTGGCAGATGATTTGTTAAATAATAATTATGGGGTTTTTAAGCCTAGAAACAAATTTTTACCAATGAGTCCAATCTTTTGAAAGACACTTCAATATGACACGCCAGATCTGACCGTAACGTCTAGGCTGGGTTTAGGGTGTTATAGTTATTATTACTCTAAAAACCATAAAAAAACCTTTATTTATGTTTATTTGTAATATAGTTTATTTAAAGTACTAATTAGATCTATTGGTGTTTAGGTTAGAATTAGTTTAGTACTAGCCACCCTTGGATATGATCGTCAGAATACTTACGAAGTGTTTTGCAATAAATAAACCATATTACAACTTGACCCCTATACTTGCGGACACCACCTCAAATTCCATATATTTTGTAGCAGTATTCACACTTTGAACGTTAGTACGTCTAGAGGCGGTCAAGTTGTTGGCGCTGTTGCCAGGGAGGCAACATTACTAAATTATTATTATTTTTAGGTTTTTATATAATAATTAGGAATTTTTTTGAATTATAGATTCGATTTGTATTAATTTAGTTTACTAACTTCTTTCTTTTTATTTGTTAATTTCAGTATATGCCTTAGAGGAGAGTAATACTTTTTTAGTCAGTCACTGATCCATAAATACTAATCCTAGAAAATCATTCAAACATGGATGAAACTGACTATATTTGGTTCAATGATAAGATGGGCTTTGATGAAGAAATATACTAGGAAGGAGCATATGAAGAATGGGAGATCATGAAAAATAAAAAAATATTCATGATCAAGATGAGCCAACAAGCGAACGAAGCTTTAATGAGCTGATATAGTTGAACATCCATATGAGTTCACTAGTAATTTATATGAGGCACTTGAAGAAGATCATGAAATGCCCAACCATTCAAACAAGCCTCCCTATGACTCGTATAAGATGCCTTCATGTGAAACAACTAGGACGGACAACTTTTAGATATTGTCACACATGTTAGAAATGATGTGCAAATGATTGAAATGATGTAATAAATATCCAAAGCGCTACCTTCTAAAAAAAAGATATGTCTAATGCTCACAACTTGGATCAAGAGAATGCTTGCATTTTCAATGACCATGATGAGAATTATGGTGAGATTTAACAGAAGCTTGTAACTGAAGATCATGGGGAATTTAAAATAGTTGAAACGATCTCTAATCCAATTGACATAGCAACATAACTAACCATAAAGGTAGAAGTGGAAGATGAACTAACCATTAACATTAAGCTTAAACCAATATTGAATGAAAGTGTAGAAAAGTCAGTACACTTTCTGGATGTAGTAGAAAAGGTGTCAGCCGAAGAAGTCGATGAGTTTGATCCATTCTCATCCGACAAAAGCAATAAAGCTCAAGGGACTGAAATTTCACATGACATGGAGGGGAGGAAGCTTGAAGCAATAATACACTGAAAAATGATTTAGGGTTGGCTCAGATTTGGTACTAAATGGCTTGTAATGTAGATGTCGCGTCAGTCAAAGATAAGGCAACATCGTTGGAATCGACAGAAAGGGTTGGTTCATATACATCAATAGAGGAACAAACGTCAGATCAAAGTGTCGAGGACCAGCTAGAAGTTCTTCTATGGTGGCAACACGGATCATCCCAGTTTTTAAAGAACTTTTATTTCCTGCTTTAAATTTTGTTAGTTTTTTTATTCTTTTATTTTTTTATTAATTTTAGTTGTGTTTAGTTTTTCCATAACAGTGTAGATATCATGGAGTGACAGAACCAGAAAAAAATGAAGAAGTCAGATGCTGGGCTCAATGTCACGACATTGAAACCTAATGTCGAGACATCCTAGATAGAACGCACCTTACAACATTAAAGGCCCTAGTTCATCCAACTATTTGTAGGCATTCTGTCACCATTATTGACACTTCGTCTTTTTCTTCTTATTTTTAATTTTATATTATATTTCATATTTCTTTTTGTAGAATTGTTTTTGGGTACTCTCCATCCACTTGAAGCACACAAACCTCGAGATTATCATAACAAGGATTCGATCAACTCAGGGAAGTTTCCTTATTTGCACTTTAATAATTTTACACTAAGGTTAATGTATGTTCTAAAGTGTGGAGTGAAGTACATATGATTAATTTTTGTTGTGTGTTTTTGTGTTTACTTTGATTGAGTATTTATTTACAAAAAAAAAAGAGAATTTTTTTTTGTTGCATGGTGCTTGGATTATATTAATACTATGAATAGCGGTTGAAGATAATAAAGCATGTAATGATTTTTGTCAAGCATGAAAATTTTTTTATTAATGAAATAATTTGATTATTTTTAAGGGAAATTTATTAAGTTACCTAGTTAAATTGCATCATAGATTAGAAGTACCTAAGTAAGAATGTTTAACGATTCCATAAGAGATATAAGTCTTATAGATAGTCGTAGAGACATGAATGTTTGAATTTATTGTTATTCATTCGGTTCAATTCGAAGCATGAAAGAAATTGTGAATGGTGAGATGCTTAGGAATGACCTAAGGCATTGTTTGAATAGCCAGTTCTCAAATGACTATACCTTAATGATATGACTCCCTAGTCTCTTTATTTGAGCCTGGTAACTCCTTTTTGATGAACCTAAAAAAATTGAAACCCAATGACAGCACATAAATTGAAAAATTGAACTCTTTCCTATCCTTGGTCCTTTAATACATTACGAAATAGACGTCAGGCCATAGACATTGAGGGATTAAGTAGATATATTATGGTAGTTTCAAAAGAAAAGAGCAAAAAAGGAAGAAACAATGTGATATAGTGATTATAGGTCAGGTAAAAAAATGTGCGAAAAAAAAAAGAAAAAAGATCTACAAAAAAAATCAGAAGTAAGAATGAGCAGAAAAAGTACAAAACAAAGACAAAAAGCATTGTGACTAAGAAAAAAGTAAAAAGTCAAGTGACAAAACAAAAATTTACAAAAGTGAGAGAAAACTTAGTCATCAGTACACCAAAACTCGTTAAGCCAACCATAGTTGCTAATATTATATTGTATCTTCCTAGATGGAAAGATAAGGTAGGTTAGGGAGGAAGACAAAATGCGGTGATCTTGAACGGGATATTATGGGGGAAGAGAGGGAGCAATGTATTTCCCTAACTATTTCTAGTCTTTAGACCGTTTTGAGCCATATCTTTCTTTGAATTCATGTTGTCCTAAGCCTCATAATGTTACAAGCTTAGAAGACCAACGTGACTTAATTGTTCACTGTGCATAATACTCCAGAATTGTTAACAATTATACTCAATAAATATATTTTTTATTCACATGATTGTGTCTACTACATATCTATTTGATTTATGTTAATGATGATATTGTTAAATATTTGGTCATGGGAATTACTTCTAATTCATTAATAATGTATCTCTGTAAACTAATCTTGATTTAATTTAAAAATTTCAAGGCATCGAACTATGAAGATTAAGTTACTTGTGCGATAAGAATTGTTATGCCTTTAATATTTGACAATCATGTTCTTAGTAGTAATAAAATACAATGGATGTCTTCTTATTGCATGTTATGTGTCTAGAGTTGGTTTGCTTGAGGACAAGCGAAAAGTTAAGTGTGGGAAAGTTTAGGTGTGAGGTTCTTATTTACATCCATCTTTACTAATTCTAGCTTGTTTAAAGAAAGAAACCAAGTCAATTTTTTTTCTTGTCATTAGGTTTACTTTTAATTACAACTAAATCTTTTATTTTTTTTCATACCTTCTTTTTCATTTATTTTAATTACATGTTTACATTTCTTGAGGACAAGCAATGAATTAAGTGTGCGAAAGTTTGATTTATTGTAATTCAGTGTAGCATATTAAACTAGTTTTTGCACTTTAGGAGCTAGAAATTAAGCATTATCATTATGTTTTAGTAAGTTTCATTAAATTAAATAAAATGTGCAATTTGATTCTTTTATTGACCTTAGGGGAAAAATGAGGCCTAAGGGTGAGCTAATGCACTTTGTGAATGTGCAGGAGACCATTAGAAGGCATGCTAAACCAGTACTAATCACTATGTCGCAACACGAAAGGTATGATGTCGCAACATAGGGAGCAAAATGGAGAAATCAAGAAACTACCTTCGTTGTCGCGGCATAGACTAGTGGTGTCGCGACATACCCCTAAAGATATCCTAAGAGGAGTACACTGATTACTATGTCACGACACTAGACCTGATGTGTCGCAACATCAACTGTGAAATGGAAATTAAATGCAAAACAGGGGCGTTTTATTCTGCACAATCAAACTTAAAGCTCGAGAACGTCAGCTAACCTAAGGTTAAGGACGACGGCCACTTAGAATCTAAAAATAGGTTCCTTCGGCAAATGTTATGGACACAATTCACTTAGTTTAGAATTCTTTATTTAATTTCAGTATTAATTTTCTCTTTTCTTAGGTTTTAGTTTTATTTTGTTCTTTGTTTTCTTTCAAGAGATCTGAATTGTGAAGAAGATCAACTTCTGTAGGTTCGTGTTTAATTTTAATACAATCAGGCTCTTTCATAAACTCTATATTGTTGATTTATTTTATATGCTTTCCATTTACATCGATTTTATATTGTCTATGAAAGCCATGAGGAACTAATCCTTCTATAGGGGATTAGCAAATGGAGGTATGATCTATTAACTGTTTTGTAGGGTTACTCAACAGATCAACTGTTTGAGAAAGGAAGAACGTGAAAAATACCCTAGGTCTGACAACCCCGGGAAGTCATCAAGGTAAGAATTAACCCAAAATTGGTATGGCTGATCCGTGAGCACCTTCACCTAAGCTAGTCTGGACTATGTGGTCTGAAGATATGTAGCCATTACTGACTCGTTATGTTAGTGGAAGATCGGAAGATCCTGCTATGGTATAAACTAGTTGATTGATGAGGAATCCGAAATGAAAGTTGGTTGGAATTGCCGAAGCAAGCTAATCACTCATAATAAGATTTGATTTGTTCTACTTTTATATCTCTTGAATTTTATCCTTTTATTTTATTTTGTTATTATTACTCTAAAAACCCTGAAAAAACCTTTATTTATGTTTATTCGTAATATAGTTTATTTAAAGTACAAATTATATCTATTGGCATATAGGTTAGAATTAATGTAATACTAGTCTCCCTTGGGTACGATCCTCAAAATACTTACGAAGTGTTTGCTGTAAACAAACTATATTACAACCTGACTCATATACTTGCGGACACCGCCTCAAATTCCATTTATTTTGTAGCAATTTTCACACTCTAAACGTTAATACGTCTGGAAGCGGTCAATAAACCTTAATTCATTTGCCTGTGCATCAGGCATTACTGGTACGTCATCTCCTGTGACTATTTCTTGCTGGGCTACTACCCATATTCCCTATTGATTTCCACGAATACTATTCTAGTAGTCTTTTTCCACTCACATTACGTTCCCCATTCATTGGCGGATTCCTTCAGCCACTGGCTTCCTATTTTGCCTTATACTTCCACTTTCCTTTTAACCCTTTTTCCTTGTTTGTAAAATTTCTTACGATTATTTTCCTAATTAACCACCCATGTTTATTGCCCCGATGAACTACACCATGTTTAGTGTCCCGATGAACTCCATAACCTACCATAGTCGAGATATGGTCTTACACCTCATAATCCCTATATTTCCTCTCCCAAAAGACTACACCGTGTTTACCGTCCCGCAAGACTACTTCATTTCCATAACCAAACTATGGTCTTACATGTTAGACCTCTTTTGAGGTGTCCCCCTGAAGAAGTCTACAACAGTCGCGGTGTCACCCTGAAGGACCTTACAACTGTCGCAGTGTTGCCCAATAAAGCCTGCTAATGGCCCTCGCAGTGTTGCTCTGTGGAACCTTATAACTATCGATATTGATTTGTTTTGTATCTACCTTGATGCTCAAACACTGAAGTGTTCCCCCACAAGACCTGGAGCGTCACACATCATGGTTTACTCCCGGAAAACCCAAATGGCAAAATCTTAATGGAATTCAACTTTCTCCTATTCCTCCACCCATTTCTCCATCTCACCATTCCTAACCTTGATGCTTGAACACCTCAGTGTCCCCTCCGCAAGGCCATGAGCTTAACACATCACGGTTTGCAGACAACAACACCATATGGTGGTATTTAACAAAAATTTCCACTTCCCAAATCCTAACTTCATCTAAACCCTTCAAAAATTCTTGCCTGTATTACACAACACATACAAATAGGCATTTCACACAGTTCATGATCATTTGAACATGGCGTATGCTACTTTACAAGCATAAGGCTACAACCTTCTCTTTCATAACGACATACTAACGAATACTTATAAACCTACTCAACCTTACATATACAAGCATTTTCAAACAATAGAGTTTACGCATCATCATGGAACTCATACTAGATTTAACACACTCTTGCCAAACAAACAACATCTCAGAGTTGGAGTGTAAAAACTCACCTAATGTTTCTTTACCTACTCAGCTTATTCTTTCCTGAACGCCAGAGCTTCCATTCTATTAGCAACTAAGCATTACAACCAAGACCATAAATTAAACATAGCATTCTTCAACGTAAAATTTAGTTTTCCAAAATCATGCAAGATGCCTAAAATGGTTTTGAAATCCCTTAATCTTGTTTACTAAACCTTACGTACACCGAGGGACTTAGAACCATACCAACTTTATGGTTCTCTACTTTTTCGACTCAAACTTCATGATTGTTGTTCCATGCAGAGCTTCCCATAACTATCTCTTCTTTAAGGAAACCCAAGGAAAAAGATGAGGAAGAGAAGAAAATGAAATAGAAGGGGGAAGAATTCTCCCCAAGAAGTAATTAAATTAAGGGCACAATCCACTTGACACATTTTGCAAATTGGCAATCTACAGGGAAAGGGAAAGTAATGGGCTAAGCATTTCGAATGTTCAGTAAGTACATAAGTATTAAACAACAACTGACCTCCATTTACAATTTAATATGATAAGCTACTAGCTTGGCAAGTTTACCTAAACATGGCAACCACATATCAACAAAATGAGTTCAACATATAACCATATCATATAGTAATTCAAACACATAACATTCCAATTCACTTATAATCAACATTACAATGACATTCACAAAATCAATAAACATATAATCAATTCAATATCATATTTATACCATTTTCCTAATTGAATCGATTGATTTGTCACATTCTCATATCAGTCCTCTAGACTTGTATATCAGGTTTGTATAATCTTTTGTATACTATTGAAATTCATATATTTTAACTCTTCTTTTAAGAATTATTTCATAAAATATAAATTCAATTGATACACCATTATCAACTTTACATTTTATATCCTATTAACCTTACTTGGACTCAAACGAATACACGAATCCAACTAACACACCAATTTAACACCTAGTACCTCATCAGACAAATCCAAAGTAAATAGTTTGCACCCAGCACTCATCAATATAACCGAAGTAAAATTTGTGCCCAGCACTCATTGAAACATAGTCAAAGTAACTCGTGCTCTGTCTATCCTATGGCATGCCAACTATATCCGACTCTACTCGAACAGTTAATAAGGTAACCTATAATCCAATTTCATTATAAGTTTTATTCCCATTCTGTCAATATCACTAGCACCAATTCGTCAATCAAAATATCATTTCATACATAGCATAGCATAGCATGATTCATCTCAATTCCAAGCAAATTTCACAATTTTACCAAGTTATACTATTTTTAATTTTATTCAATTGAATCTTTTATCTCGATAATCAATCAAATTCATACCAATATGATTCAATCAATCATAAAACTATAAATTCATTAGATATCTCAAATTTCAATTTACCATATTCAATTTATCAGTCAATTTATCATTTCTTTACGATTTAGTCCATATCTCACATTTTTTACGAAATTGCAAACAATTCAAATTACTATCAAACATTAAAAATGTTGTGATTAAAATATTTAAAAATTTAAATACAATCATATCATATGAAATTACCTGAGAAAATCAGCAATTAAGTTGGAATTTCAAGGACTATTCCATAATTTTGTCTTTTCTCCGATTATTTTCGATTTGGTCCAATTTCCTATCTATACAATTATTCAATTAAATTTATCAATTCTAAATATTTTATAACATCTTTTTATAAGTATGAATCAACTCAATTTTCATTTTTCGAATGCCCCCTAAATTTTTTCATTTTATTCAATTTAGTCCCTAAAATCAAATTTGCAATATCTTTCAAATTTCATGTTCAATTTCAAAACTGATCTCAATTACATTCTTCTAAAACCCCCTACTATCAATAATTATAGAAGTTTTACAACAATTTTGAAATTTATACACTTTAGTCCATTTGTTAAAAAACTAGCAATTAAACCTTACAAACTAGTCTCTTTTCACTTCTAAGCTTAAAATCTACCAAATTTAGTACCAATGTCTTCAAGCATTCATGAATTAAAACTTTTAGAAACTTTAAAAGTTTTTCAAATTAGTACATGAGCTAGCTAAATAAGCTCCCACGACCTTAAAAACATAGAAATTACAAGAAAAAGAATTAAAATTAGCTTACAATTGAATGACCAATTGTTGAACCTTACAAAAGCTTTTCCCCCTTTTTTTTCTTGAAGTTTCGGTGAAAGAGATGAAGAAATAAGATGACATCCATTTTTTTTAATTTTTTTTACTTTGATTACTAATTAATTAATCATAATTAACTTAATTAAATTTGAATTAATTAACACTAAGCATAATTAATAAATTAGGTGGATTATTGTGTATTGTTGCATTCACTCTTAGGAATAGAGCAAAACCAGTAGAACGGCTTTCATGATTTTTTATTAATAGCTCATTATTTTGCTCAACCACCAAAATGAATGAGATTAATTTGGAGTATTTTTTAAAACCCTTTTCATAATATTGTTGTTGCAGGAGCACATTAGATGTGTGAAAAGATGAGAAAGTTTTCTCCAATGAGTCATTATTAGATTTTTCTCCACATAATTTTAATTGAGAAATTATTTTAAATATTGTAGAATTATACTCACTGTTTTGTAATCTTGCAATCTCAAGTGCATTCAATAATAACAAGCTTTTGGTAGAATTATCGTT
>JABFAF010278455.1:0-23263 GCA_013677275.1 Gossypium schwendimanii
GTTTTCACCGATTAGGAAGGTAAAGGATTACACCCATATTAGCAATACATCAAACCAAACGATGGAATATAGCCGCATTAGGTGGGGCCCACCAATTAGGGTAGCCAATACACCAAACCAAACATGCTCTTAGTGTGGGATTAGCCATTTGACCTGCTTTCATTTAATAAAATGACACTTTTCAAATAATGTGCAAGCACCCCTTGTTATGCATATTTTGTCATATCAAAATCTTTCTATACATAAGCAATAATGTACTGAAGCTGTTTAAATGAACTAAATGAAGATTCAGATTGTAACCTACAGATTGTTGTGCTTTGCTCAATGTTACATAATATGTACATCATTGATACATTAGAAAGCTCCATAGATAAAAGGGTTATCGGTACAGAAAGCACAGATTCCACTACAAGCCATTGTTAATAAATCCTCCATTATAGTATTGTAAATACTACATAGTGCAAGGCTTGAGTCATCGGATGACAGAAGAGAGGGAGCATGCTGATGGTTACAGACTCTGGTGTTTAAACTCCTTATCTGATATGGGAACGTTTAAAATGGTTTAGGTGCTCAGTATCAATTTGAGGAAAATGGTATAGCTTCTGTACCAATTTGGGTTAAGCTATTTGTTTTACTTAACATATTTAATATTTGGGTTAATATACCATTTAATACTCAAGTTTAACTTCAATATTCAACTTGGTACTTAGACCAAATGACATCATATGACTCACTGAATGTTTGACACGAGTGTTCTAATAAAAAGAAAATGACACTTAATTGAGATAACTAAAAACTTAAATACCAAATTAGACAAAAAAAAAACCCCTCAAGTATCAAATTGAAAAGAACTTAAATATCAATATAAACATTGAAATCAAACTTAGATACCAAATTAGAAAAAAAAACTTCAATACTAAATTAAACCTTGAAAACAAACTCAGATACAAAATAATAAATTAACCCTTAATATTTTTTACTTTACCATATGCCTTGAGATGGCAAAAAAAAATTATTTGTGGGGGCACGGATGGGCACAACTGGGAGCAGACGATTTTTACAGATGAAGAATGTTATATAATATCTCTTAAAAAAGTGTTATGAATTAATATACATTTAACGATGTTGTTTGAATCTACATGGCTTGCCCTACTCAAATATTCTGATATTTATTGGCCGACATAATGCCGTTCGATGCTCAACTCCATTTCCATTATATCTTGGAAAATATACAGATTGAGCGACTAACTAGGGAAGTCTGAGACTAGAATGCTAAATTAGCTTCACAAAATATACAAACACTATCAAATTTTCCCTCCCCAAAATTCCTCCAATAACAAAGCAACCCTTCTCTTATCCTACATAATCCTTTTCAAGCTCTTAACTTCACATTTGCTGCCAGCACCCTATATAAAACGAGACCCTTTCTCTTCTTAATTTGTTTCTTTGCTGCTCTGTCTTTTAATCAATTTGTCGCTGCCTGTGAGATTTCATATTGTTTGTCCTCATCTAGAATTCATCTTTCGTCTTGATCAAAGCTCCCTTGTACATACTCTTTCTCGTCTTCCACAACTTCACACATGTTGTTTCTTGAGTTGCATTCGGGCCTCGGACAAGCCCCGTTGAACCTCCTTGTTGTCAGGCGTTTCTTTTAGCAAGAGCTCGTAGTCTTGTATTGAAGCTTCCCATTTCCCCAACTATTACATTATATCCAATGCAATATTATTGGATAGAGTTGAAGCTGTCAAGCTATTCTAGAATTGAACATGTAAAATAAGTGGCAAATTGTTAATAGTCTAACCTTGGAATTGCAGTCGGCTCTTCTTAGTCTAGCTTTGCTGTAACCAGGACGCACATTAAGGGCACGGATGCAGTCCTCTACTGCGTTATCGTAGTGGCCAAGCTTGGAGAGGCAAGCTGCTCGGTTGCACAACAAGACAGAATTATGCGGGTCATGATCAAGCCCCTCGCCATATGCAACACATGCCTCTGAGAACCTAGAGGCCTTGAAATGCTCATTGCCATTTGATCGAGCATCTGCCAGTGCTTTAGCTTTCCTCATTACAGTGTTTGCTTCTCTGTTATTAGAGTCAAGCCTAGCAGCTCGCTGAAGCGTCGCCAAGGCATCCTCAAATCTTCATACAATAATCACAGTGTCATTATAATGACTGAAACAATATTTTTCTAGTACGACTTAAAGTTACGGATGACAGATTACTAACCTGCCGGCAACGATGTCCACCTGAGCTCGAACAACAAGCAAATTCGCGTTAGCAATAGGGCCAAAGTATTTAGTGCTGTCATCAACATTAAAATTTGGACCTTTCAATAAAACTTCATCGGCCTCCTGGTGTCTGTGAAGCTTTAACAGGGCCTCGGCTTTCAATGCATATATCTTGACATAAAAAAAGAAAAAAAAGTTATATATTGTAAACTGGCAGGCCATAATACTAAATTTTGATGGAATTTGAGGGTTTTCTTTTAGAATTATTTTGATCGTGTATGCACCTGGGGAGCCGAATCAGCACCAGCATTAATGGTTGAATCTGTTTCTTTTATCAGGTTTTTCCAATCTCGTTGTATTTTAGCTTCGGTACATTTGTTTAAATGTGACTGAAGTGTTTTAGCTTTAGTAATGTCATCAGGGTCAGCCTCAGGGCCTACTTGCTTGTAATGATATATTGCCTTCTCCACCTCTCCTAGCCTGAGATTTAAGTTTGCTAAACGATGGTGAGCTCTGTGATAATGAGGTTCGATTCGAATGGCTTCTGCGCACTCAAAAACTGCCTCAAGAATCCTGCCTAAAGCTGTTAAGGCTGCACTTTTATTGCTTCGGTAGGAAGCCTTGTTTGGATCAATGGCGATGGCTGCTTCATACAAAGCCAATGCTTCCGCAAAATTCCCATTCTTATAATCTTCGTTTCCCATGATCTTCAATGTTTCAGGGTCCATTCTCGTAGAAAGAGCTCTGCAAAGAGAAGCTGGCTGTCGTTCTGCACGCTTCTCCTCATCATGTTTCTTCACCACATTACCTTCCACACCGTTGGGATATTTCCCGTTCGGCGTCGAGTCCTCTGTTTCAGTCTTGGGAACGTTATACGAAGTCATGTTTCCTCCTCCTCCTCCTCCTCCACCAGGTTGTCTCAAGTTGCCTAAACTACCGTGAAGCATCATGTTGCTGGACGAGGCTCGTATTAGGTTGTTGTTTCCTTTTGTTTTTTGATGATCCACAATCATGCTTTCAAGCTCACCGGATATACTTATACTTTCTTTAGGCAGCTTTCTACCAGGGTTCATAGACGCTTGGTTATGTTTTATTTTGATTTCTTCTTCAAGGGGTTTCGGGACCTGGTTTAGTTGACATACCTCAGCGGGCTTAATATGATTTGGAGGCTGTTTCGTGCATGGTTTTGGAATTGCTTCTGGTCCATTCACCGAAGAGTCAAGAAAGGAAGGCTCATCGGAACCACTTGGCCCCTTCTTTGTATTCGAGCTTGTGCTTATAACTTCGTTGTTTTGGACTGTCAATGAATCTACCGTAGCAGACCTTTTATTACGCTTCCGAAAAACAGCATTCAATATCCCACAACCCAATTTCTTTTCCTGTGAATGCTCCCCCATATTTTGCTACTCAGCTCGATGTTTAGGATGCATGGGAGGGTTGAATACGGGCCTAGTTAGTTCCACGACATGAATTTCATGCCAAGAGACAAATTTCTCTTTGTTTAACCCTCTCCTTTAGGAAAAAGTTTGCTGTAATGATATGCAGATGTGGTATCAAAATAGCAAGCTGGCTTTGATTGTTGAAACCAAATTTGTTCCCTTTCTCCTTGGTTTTTCTTTGGTTTTAAGTTTTCTTGTGTGATGTAAATAGGCAAAGCCGGAGACCAGGTCTGTGTAAATGAGGATCTCAAAAATTTTAGAAAGAAGATAATTAGGGGTTTGTTTTCTTTGTTTTCACTGAACAAAAATTCGCTATGTCCCTCTTTGTGGCCCACCAATATAAAATTGACATGTGGATAAAAATTATTAATAAATTTTCCATTGACGCTGTTTTTTATTTTTTATTTTTTGGTGACATCCCATTGACATTGTTTAATACAAGTAACCCAGGTGCTTCTTCATCAATCGAAAAAGAAAATTCTTTTGTAGTTAAAGATCACCCCTCAATCGTCAAAAAAGCACTAGTCTAATCATCTCAAGCATCCATTAGAGTGATTTGGAGAAGCAAATTTGTTATTAGAACTAAGTTCCAGTATCTAGTTTTCAACAGTGGTTAACACAGAATGAGATAAGTGATTCAAAGGAAAGTGATCAATATGGCCAACAAATAATAAAATTAACATTGCCATTAGCAAACAAGACAATTTACAGTCCGTCATAAGAAACTGTAAAAAAATTCTTATGAAGCTAAAAATTTCTTATCACCCAAAACCCAAAAGAGATGAGGAATTTTTATCTTGTTTTCCTAAAAGTCCATATGGGAAAATAAGATTTTAGGTTTTAAAATACTTAGAAGCAAAAGGTAGAACTGCACTTAATGGAAAGAGAATATAGCGATTTAAAATAGCAAAAAATATCTTTAGATAAAGTATTAAAAAGATCCCCGAAAATAATTCAAAAATTAATTGGGTTGTTAGTTGGAAATATTCATGTATAATGAGACAAAATCTGTATTTAAAGAGGCAATTAAATCAAATTGTTTAGAATCAAATAAAATCAAGATAATCCTTTTAAATCAGTTTTTGTATATATCTACAGGCTCATACTAGTATGGACATTTTGCATCGCCCACGTCGTGCGAGTGCGCCCCAACTCCGACGAATTTGAACCTGCACCCCCTGTGCGCGAGGCAGGATTCCAAACTTAGTCATTCAATCACCCTTCAAGTGGGTTCTCATAGATATACACATCTCACACTTGGTCTTTAACCAATGTGGGATCTAAGTTTTTCTTATCCTCAACAAATATTCACAAATAGCTTACTTTGAACATCAATTTCTCATTCATCACTCAACCATTTTGAGCATATGATATACCATTGTAAAGGTCTCATAGAGTAGAATATGAAACCATAATTTTATGATTCAACTCTTCACCTTTACCAATGGAGAATATGCCTCCAAGTTTCCAAAAATAACAATTTTTCTAACAATCCTACACATGAATGAAAATTGATAGTTTTATCGAAAAAAATATTGACTCGATGTGGTGATAGAATCTATGATCGATAGTTGCATAGGATAGGTAGGTATCCACCCTTGAACCTTCCCTTGTGAAAGTATATTTACTTTACTAGCTGATTAGTAGACGTGATGTCCTTGAACTGTTCTATCGTTTTTGTAAACGATGATATACCTCACACAACTACTTCTCCGACAAGGTTTTAGTTCTTATGGGTATGTAATTATAACTGTCAACATCTCCTAGTTCTGTAAGAGTTTAAGAGAACTATGCCCCAATAGTCTCTTTTAAGCGGCCTCATTTCACTCTCACATAGGTGACTTGTGTTCTTTGGCTCACCGAAACAAACAATGGTCATTAAAAATATTATTTCACCTATCCCATTTTTAGTCACTATTTACATCATAGGAACAGACTTGGGATAGGTACCCCCATAGTGACCTCATAACGTCTATACAATTAGGTTGTCCCTTTGAATCTAGATCTTAGGATATCTAATCAACTAGGTAGGGCTTTCCTTCACATAGCGCCTTTTATTTTCATGGGCTTTAGTCTCATTCCTTTCGATGTTTTATCAATGTGATCTTGATTAAGCCTTTAGTTAGTGGATCTGCAATGTTATCTTTTGATTTTACAAAATCAATAGAGATAAATCCGTTGGAGATCAGTTGTTTAACAGTATTGTGTTGACGACACATATGTCTCAACTTACCATTAAACATTATGCTAGTAAGACACCCCCCACAATGAAGGTAATAAACTATTTATTCCCTACTCACATTTGAACAAACTTTAGGTCACAAAAATTGATATGTATTAGATCAAGTGGTTTTTTACCTTGTTAATTTTGCCTCAACACATATTTCACATTTACAATTATAATTATTGTGAAACAAAGGAATGTGCTCTAAGTTAATTAATGTACATAAAGTATCATAATTAACATGTTCAAGCCTACTATGCCATAAATTAAATGGCTTAAGCATAGAAACATAAAAATAAGCAATATTCTTATTCATAGTTTTGCCTTTACAGAGACTGCATTTTAATACATATCCCCTTCCCACAAACATTCCCCCATTATTAAGAAACATTCTCATTCATAGTTCTTGCGTATGTTAGGAAAATAAGTCCATATCGGACACTTTCTTAGAAATTTCTTCCACAGCATTGGCATCGTTAGCTCTAATTTTCTTTGGGATCCTAAAGTCAAATGACTTGTGTCTTATCTTATTGCAATTGAAACATTTTCCTTCAAATTTTTGCTTTTTGGAAGCGCCACCTTTTGGTCCCAGTTTAGACCCATTCTGAGGTTGTTTTCCCTTCTTGAAGTCTTTTCTTGACTTCTACGATGTTTGCCCTAGCATCATTGTCATTTGTTGTTTTGTTGAGCCTTTTTCTGTACCTCTATTATCTTCTTTAATCTAAAGTCTAACTATTAAATCTTCCATTGACATTTCCTTTCTATTATGCTTTAGGTAACTCTTAAAGTCATTCCCAGCAGAAGGCGGCTTCTCAATAATGGCTGCCACTTGGAAGGATTCATTTATCATCATCCCTTCAACAAGAATTCCGTAAATGATCAGTTGAAGTTCTTAGACTTGATTCACAACTAATTTAGAATCAATCATTACAAAATTCAAGAATTTAGCAACTAAAAACTTTTTTAGCTCCAGCATTTTTGACTTTTTATTTATGGTCCAATGATGTCCACAATTCCTTAGCTATTTTCTTAACACTATACACTTCGTACTGTGCATCCGACAACTCATTTAGGATGTAGTTTTGACACAAGAAATCAAAATGTTTCCAAGCTTCAATAGCAGTGAAAGTGATAACTTCATCTACCTTGCCCTCTTTAACAGTAGGTCTAATTCCCAAAATTTTAAGTTTTGTACGTGTTGGGTTTTGTCATTAAATGTGTTCAGTTTGGATGGATAAGAGCTTGGTAGATTTGCTTAAGGTCCGGGGTTCTAGTCTTCTTAAGTGTAAAGGGTATTTTGTTTTGTTTTATTAAGGTTGTGGAGGAGTTTAAATTTAATTTGAACTCTTCAATGGTTATCTGGTTAGTTGTGGGGTGAGGTTGATGCCTCTTTTCAAAGGGAAAGAGTATGGGTGGTTATTGTTTTTTTTTTAAATTCAGCAAGTCTTCTTCACGTTTCTCTTTTTTTTTCGTTCTTTCTCTCTATTCTTTATTTTTCTTCTCTGTTTCCTGGCCACCGTTCTGTTCATTTCTGGTTAAAATATTACCATCCATTTATAACTTCGTTGTTTTGATTCTTTGCTGATTCATTTGGATTGAGCGTTGAGAGTAGTCGTCATCTTTTGTCACATATTTTTTTTTGTTTTAGGAATTGTAATAAATTGGGGGTTTTAGTTTTCTTTAGAATGGAAGGGTCTATTAACTGTGTTATTCATTTTAATGCTCGATTAGGGGAGAATCGTGAGTCGGGTGGTGTTCTTTTAGTGGGGTAAGCGTTGTGCGGTTGCTGATCGTTAACGGTAAGTGTGCGAATGCATTGGATGCTATTGTGAGGCTGTGTTCTTAGATAATTCTTGTTTGAGTTTCATAAATTTTTATTGAAATTGGGCATTGGAATGTTGATTTTAGGTGTTGGGAATCTCGCGGTTGCATTCTTAGCAAAAATTGAACTAGGTGTGTAACGAGAAACTCGAAAAATGGTGATCAATGAAAGCCAAAATTGGGGCATACCGACGTCACATGGTATTGTGCCAGGCTATGTGGTAGGTCGTGTGTGACACACGGCTTAGGCCATTTTTTGCCGTGTGGGCCACACTGGCGTGTGTGGGAAGTGTGATAGGCTATGTGGGCCTAAATTTTAGAAATTTTCTCTAGGACTGTACATGTCATCTCGATCGACTATGGGCTTTTCGTAGGGTCGATATGTGTGGTATAAACCTTAAAGCATGAAATCTGTAACTCTGTTAAATTGAAAATGATGTAAATAATGTCTACATGAGTATTGTGTAAAATGATATGTATAATCTGTTCTGCTATGTATGAGCATGTTTAGCATCCGTTATACAAGCATGCATGTGATATACGTTCTAGTATATGTTATTCTGTATTATCTGATGATCATCTGTATTTGGCTATGGGGCAGGTTATGTACTATAAGGAGGAAGTATTTTGTGTAAGGTAATTTTCGCCAATATATTGGCAGCAATGTTGCAACTATTCTGAAAAGTATCGTATAGACACTATATGATGTGTAGGGTTGGGTGGGTGTTTTATACTCCACATGGCGTGTTGGGATGGTCGGAGTTAGAGTGTAGAGGATGGGGGTAGGACTATGGATATCTGTTCTGTACGTTTCTGTTATAAATCTGATTCTGTAAAAGAGTTATGTCTGTATTAGTTCTATCATGTAAATGAATCTGGATTTATGTTTCTGTTGAGTTACACACTGAGTTTTAAAACTCACCTTCTGTTCGTCTGATAATTTTAGGTGACCCTTAGACTTAGGCGGGTCGGTGCGACGGAAGCTCGAGTTTAAGTTGTAATAGCCTATTTTTTAATGGTGTCAAAAATAGTGGTTTCAAGGTCGCCAAATCTGACAAATAAGTTCATAAATATTATTATTTAATATTTACAAGTCAAAGTGACTTTGAAAAGGTTTTTGGTGATAATTTATGTTATTTAAACTATTTATTAAGTTCGAGTGGTAAGGCCTTAAGGTCAAGTAGTTTTAGAAAATAAGGTATGGGGCCTCGTTTCTATAAACCAAGCCATAAATATTTTTATACATATTTACATAGTGTCATTAAGGTTATATTAAAGTTTCGTTGAAAAATTTTAACGTTTGGATAATTAATAAATTAAAAAGGACTAAATTGTAAATGGTACAAAATGTAGTAAATATAACATTTTAGTGATTTAATGGATTGATTATTAAATTATAAAGGACCAATGTAAGAAATAGTCCTTATTATTGACATTGGATGGCACTATGTATTAAAATTATAAAATATTATATGATTAATGGCAAAATGGTAGATTTTATGAAATTAAAACAAAATTAAAAGAAGAAAAAGCCATTTCTTCTTCATCTTTTCATTTCACCATGCTGAAACACCATGAGAACTCAACTTGGGAGGTTCGGCCATTTTTGATTCATGCATGTAAGCCCATTTTGATTATGTTTCTTCTAATTTTTATGTTTTTAAGATCATTGCAACTAGGTCCAACTAACTCGTACCTTCATTTTTGAAACTGTTAAAGATTGTGAATTTTTCCATTGATGAATCTATGTTATTTTAGAAGTTAAATGATGAATTTTAATTGTTGGTTGATATTTAAAAGTATTTTGTTACGTGATTTTGATGAATTTTTTGATTAGGGACTAAATTATTGAAATAGTAAAAGTACAGGGTTCTGATATGAAATTGTTGTAAAAATGGGCTGAAATGGAGGCTATGAATATTCTTCTAGTGTGAAATTCAATAAAAATGGTTAATTTGCATGTTTTAGGCTCAAGGACTAAATTGAATAAAAGTAAAATTTTAGAAGCAATTTTGTGAAAATATCAAAAAATACTAAATTGCAAAAAAATATATTTTTTACTATCTAAATTAATAGATTGAATGAAATTATTAATTTAGATCAAGATCGGATGGAAAATCGAGGAGAATGGAAAATTACCAAAATTTCCCTATACATTAACATTTCTACAATTTTGCCAGGTAAGTTCATTATATGATTATTATTAATTTTATTGAATATTTCATACTATTTAATTATTGGTTAAATCTTTAATGTCATTTAGCTATGTCTTAAGAAATAGAAACGTAACGTTATTCGGGCTCTGTGCCTATCAGGCTTCGTACCGGTGTATTATATCAAGCTTTGTGCCTAGTAGGCTTTGTGCCGGTGTGTTATATCAGGCTTTGAGCTTAGCAGTCTTCGTGCCAATGTATTGTATTAGGTAAATTGTACTGAAAATTGTATTTCCCTTATTTGATGTTATTTCATTTGATTCAATGGGCATGAATTTTACAAGGATATGGTAAGCGTTCTATATGAACCAAGGCTTGTATGTATGAAAAACTTTGAATTGGTGAGTTATATGGAAAATATGTTATGTTGTGATGGATGATAAATCCAATTGAATTATGCTCAAGTATAGTGGTTATTTATGTTAAATGCATATGAATTATGCTTAAATGAGCTAACATGTGTTATTGATGTGCCAAGCTGTTGGTTGGATTGTATGATGTTTTATTTTGAAGTTATGCATTGAAAAGGTAAGCTTTCATTTGACCTTATGCATATGTTTATGAAAAGGTTAAATGATTCAAATGAAATTTGCACTTGGAAATGGATCATCATATGTTTAATTCAAGGTTGATGCTCTAAATTATATATAGGCAATTTATATTGTCTCTGTCACAACTGATTCTAGTGCATAAGAGAGATAATCTTCTTTTGGATTTTCTCTAGGGTATCATCAATCTCTTTATCATTTACTATGGGTTGTGTTCTTAGGAATTCAATAGAACATTATATCTGGGATTTCATTATTTCAGCTTTCTTATCACTCTTATGGTCTATTCTATCAAATGTGGTTCATCTATAAAGGATATATACATATTGACTTGAGATAATTATATCTATTACAGTTATGATTTCTGGTTCGATCATGGGAGCACGGTTATACCGATCTTAGGTTTTTAGAGGTTGTGTCCCTGTACTAGTTGTTACTGGAACTACCTTCAATTTTTCACTTTTATTTTGGGGTACATTATTAATATTGAGGTATTGTTCTATCTATAAGGTTGAATCGTCGGTCTTATTATAGTACTATATTTTTAATTCATCTGATGGTTGTGGCTCTGGTATGGTTTAAAGCTTCGATGTTAATAATTGAAATAGCTTTATTGTATATCCCACTTTTTAGCTTTCGTGAAGAGGTAGGCATCAGAAAAAGTATAGATGTGGAAGATCGAACTTAACCTTGCATCTTGGTTCTCATTATTCAGGTAATCTTAGATCATGTCAATGAGTAAAAATGGGATGTTATATTTCGTTTGCATTAATGCAGTTTGTGGGGATCTTTGATTGGTATTCTAAGGGAATTACGATAGATTGTATGTCTGAGTTGTCTTGACAAGAATAAGAAGGGGTTATTCTAAAATATTATTATTCGATAGTTAAGTTCGACTTAGTTGTTTTAATTAGAATGGGTTATTCATTTGAAAAGTAAATTGAGTCATATGCATTTGAGTTTATCCTCAAGCTCGTAAATAAATTTTGTCAATTCACGGGTAAATTGACGGATAGTCAGAATGAGGGATTCATATTCTAGAAGACATGATATAGAAATATAACTATCAGTTGAAAGTTACAGATGCAAACATGTCAGAATCATCAGTCAAAGTTTGATAATACGGGTTTCTCGATTATGTTTTGTCAGACGATCACTGGGAATTACTTGGTAGTTATACTACTAATAATAAGTTATGACAAGAGAACATCATAGTTGTTCAGTAAAGTTTTGATATAGTATCAAGTTTTAATATGAATTCTGATGAGAGTTCTGAATTGAGGTAAGTTATAATGATTTATCTGTAGATTACCATTAAGAAAATGATAGAAAGAATCGACTTGATGGCTTGTACCAAGTGAGAAATTTCGAGGACAAAATTTTCGTAAATGGGGGAGAGTTGTAACAACCCGTTTTTCAGTGGTGTCAAACAGTGGTTAGGGCCACCAAATCTAACGAATAAGTTCATAAATATTATTATTTAATATTTATGAGTCAAACGTGACTTTGAAAAGGTTTTTAATTTGATAATTTATGTTATTTAAACTATTTATTAAGTTCGAGTGGTAAGACTTTAAGGTCAAGTGGTTTTAGAAAATGAGGTATTGGGATCTCGATTCTATAAACTGAGCCGTAAATATTTTTATAAACATTTACAAAGTGTCATTAAAGTGGTATTAAAGTTTCGTTGAAAAATTTTAACGTTTGGATAATTAATAAATTAAAAAAGACTAAATTATAAAAAGTGTAAAATGTAGTAAATATAAAATTTTAGTGATGTAATGGCTTGATTTTTAAATTAGAAAAGAAGAATGTAATAAATAGTCCTTAGTATTGACATTGGACGGCACTATGTATTAAAATTATAAAATAATATATGATTTAATGGCAAAATGGTAGATTTTATGAAATTAAAACAAAACTAAAAGAAGAAAAAGTCATTTATTCTTCATCGTTTCATTTCACCATGCCGAAACACCATGAGAACTCAACTTTGGAGGTTTGGCCATTTTTAATTCTTGCATGTAAGCCCATTTTGATTCCGTTTCTTGTAATTTTTATATTTTTAAGATCGTTGCAACTAGGTCTAGCTAGCTCGTACCTTCGTTTTTGAAACTGTTAAAGATTGTGAATTTTTCCATTGATGAATCTATGTTATTTTAGATGTTAAATGATGAATTTGAAATGTTGGTTGATATTTAAAAGTGTTTTGTTAAGTGATTTTGATGAATTTTTCGGTTAGGGACTAAATTATTGAAATAGTAAAAGTACAAGGTTTTGATATGAAATTGTTGCAAAAATGGGCTGAAATGGAGGCTATGAATATTTGGCTAGTGTGAAATTTTAGTAAAACTTTAGGGGCAAATTTCTAAAAATTTCAAAAATTAATAAATTGCATAAAATACATTTTTTGGCTGTCTAAATTAATAGATTGAATGAAATTATTAATTTAGATCAAGATAGGGTGGAAAATCGAGGAGAATGAAAAAAATACCAAAATGCCCTTATACTTTGACATTTTGCAATTTTGCCAAGTAATTTCATTATATGATTATTATTAATTGTATTAAAATTTTCGTACTATTTCATTATTGGCTAAATCTTAAATGTCATTTAGCTATGTTTTAAGAATTAGAAACGTAACATTATTCGGGCTCTATGCTTAGTAGGCTTTGTGCCGGTGATATTCAAGCTCTGTCCCTAGTAGGCTTCGTGCCTGTGTATTATATCAGGCTTTGTGCCAAGTAGGCTTTGTGCTGGTGTGTTATATCAAGCTTTGAGCCTGGTAGTTTTCATGCCAATGTATTGTATCAGGTAAGTTGTACTGAAAATTTTATTTCCCTTATTCGATGTTATTTCATTTGATTCAACGGGCATGAATTTTACAAGGATATGGTAAGTTTTCTATATGAAGCAAGACTTGTATGTATGAAAGACTTTGAATTGGTGAGTTGCATGGAAAATATGTTATGTTGAGATGGATGATAAATCCAATTAAATTATGCTCAAGTATAGTGGTTATTCATGTTAAATGCATATGAATTATTCTTAAATGAACTAACATGTGTTATTGATGTGCCGAGTTGTTGGTTGGATTGTATGATGTTTTATTTTGAAGTTATGCATTGAAAAGGTAAGCTTTCACTTGACCTTATGCATATGTTTATGGAAATGTTAAATGATTCAAATGAAATTTCCACATGGAAACGGATCATCATATGTTTAATTAAAGTGATATATGTATGTGTGCACTAACTCGTGCATTGATGATATTTAGGCTTGTACTAAGCTTGGATTCATGGTTGATTTTTATGCCTATGCTTTGTAATATAGAAATGGAACGGTTAAGAAAAAGAAGTAAAACGGGAAGTTCAATACTAGGATATAGTATGATAATAATAAAAAATTGATGAGTTAAATGATGTACTTGTATGTGAGCAAACTATTTATGGTATGGATGAATCTACCTATTTCATGGATAAATACACTGAATCAGAAATTGATAATGATGTTTAGGCTTATGATAAGCATTGAAAACGAAATGGAAAGTAAGTGAATTGAAAGGTATATAATCGTATAAAAAAGATGATGATTATATATGCTTATGAACCTTCTGACATTGGTATAGGTTTATGTTTATTTAATAAAGTTTATTATTGCGATGAAATATTATACTTAAAGTTTATATGAGCTTACTAAGCATTCATTGCTTATGTGGTTATTTTTTCTTACTTCACAGATTATCAGAAGCTCGATCGAGTTAGAAGCTGGTTAGAGATCCATCACACTATCCATTGATTTTATCGATAGAATTTGATGCTTTGATCGTGGTTATAAAGGCATGTATAGCTAGACTTATGTCTAATGTTTAGTTAATGATATCGGCATGTAATGTTGCTTTGAATTTGTGAAACTTATGATATTCGAAGCCTTGATGGCTGGTGAGCTTTTGGCACTTTGATGTTTAAAGGTTGATATTTTAGCATGTTGGTACTTGAAGGTTGGGAGTTGGAATGGTATATAAACTGCATGATATGAAATGTTGTTTTGAGATGCTTGAATGTGATCATTGAGGTATGGAAATTGATAGTGAACATTGAGTTAATGAATGGCTAGTTTGGTGTGTTTGGATGTGTTGACATATGGTTAAGTTTGCTAAGGTAGTGATGGTAAGTGTTGAATAGTCAAATTGGTGTTTTTGAGTATAATATTGGTATGTGAACATTATGATAAATGTTGCCATAAAATTAGTTATAAAGGTTAGTTGATTTGTGGTTAAACTTAGCAATTGCATAATCATGTTTGATTGTTGTGATTGAGGTGTCTTTTAGACATATTGGTTGAATGATTAAATACTATGATGATCTAGCTTGAATATGCATGTCTTAGGTATATTTTGAATGTTTTAATATAGGTGCAAATGACTTGTAAGGGTGTGCTTGGATTGGGTGAAAGGAATAGCTTGAATTTTGCGTATTTCTTGTCCACACGGCCTAAAACACAGGCGTGGCACACGGGCATGTGACTTGGCCCTGTGACCCAAGTCAGAGAGTTAGATGGACACGGACATGGGCTGGGACACAGCCATGTGTCTCTACTTCGAATGCCAACACGACCTTAGACACAGACATATGTGATGCAATCCCAGTCGCATCATGTTACGACACAACTCTACGACCCCGAGATTGGCCTAAATGCGAGGGGCCCAAATGCAAAATTTGGTTGCTGGAAAATAAGTACTTTGATTCATTAATTTTTAGTTATTTTAGTTTGTGTTTTAATTATGTCATAGTTTACACATCATTAATATGTGTTCTGCATTTAATAAAGTCATGTTAGTTTAATTATGTAACTTTCATGTTAGTTAAGTTTGCATCATTAAATTAAGGCATGCATTAACTCAGTTTGCATCATTAAATTAAGGCATGCATTAACTCATCTGTTCATTTAGTTTACATCTTAATTAAATTATGCATTTAAACATCTTAGTTGTTTGAATTAGAGTGTTATTTAATTTGGTAGTTACTTTTTAATGCATAAGTTATAGTGTGTTTAATTTTTCTTAAATAAATTAATTTTGTGTTTAATAGTTTGTTGTAGGAAAGTTCAAAGGGCTAGACACATATTTATAAAGCTACAATAGGGCTGTTCGTTTGCCAAAAAAGAATCAAATGCTGTCACATTCAATTGGCTGTTTAGTTTTGAAATTAAAGGGTGTGCATTTGGTCACTTAAATTGCTGGTGCTTAAAGGGAACATTTTTGGTGGATATTGAAGCACTCAAAGCTCATTATGGTGGCTGTTCAAATGGACCAATAGTGACTCTTCAAATCTGATCAGTTTCATGCACTCAAAGCTAGTTATGGTGCATATTAAAGAGATGAATGCACAAGTCTTTTGACATTTGGTTTAAGTGAGTTGAAGGGACACCAAACAACACATTAAGGGTTCATTAAGTCAACAATAAAGTGAAGAGACATGCCTTTTCATCTACACCAGAATCAAGTGAAGATACATGACTATTGGCTTCCCTACATGACTTTAAAAACGAAATAAAAGTTTCTTAAAAACCTTAGTTATTTTCTGGAGGTGAAAGATCACAAATAGGCATTTGAATAGTCATAATAGTGCTTATAAATAGATCGTAAGAAGACATTATTTTATGGAAGATGGCTTTTTACTAAGTATATGAACTTTTGTTCTTTGTGAGAATCCTACTCTTATTGTTCTTTCTTGGACTGAAACGACTTATCAAGCTCAGCTTGTGGCATCATTCTTTCCTTGTTAAACCGAACTTATCACTTTTCTAAGTTTAGCGTTCAGCCATACCTTTGGTTCCTATCTTGCATAGATAACGGGTCAAGGTTTTTATGAAACTATCCCTTATCATTTCCACCGATTTCACCTAAGTGCTGTTTAAGATTTGGGTTAACAATCATCCTTATTATTGGTTCATTCTTAGCCTTAGCTGTATTCAACCATCCACCTTTCCTACCATCTTTAAACAATCTTGTTTTAGACCTATCTTTCAGTCTTCTCAAGCTTATTTTTGAAACAACTCAAACTTACTTAATTTCACGATCGGCAATCTAAACGACTCGAATCATTCCGAAATGAGTTCGTATCAATGTGTCTCAGCCGTGTGACCCCAGTAGTATGAATTTTTCCATCTTTTTTCATGAAGTTTTAAATGTTTTTTATTTAGTCCTGAATTGTTTCTAAAGTGTTTCTAAGGCTTCGAGGGTCGAAAAAGGGACGTTATGCATATGTGTGAATGGAATATAATGTGTTTTATAAATGGTTGTAATCAAATGTTTTAAGTTAAAAGTTTTCGATAATGCTTAGTAACCCTTTTTCGGCGACGGATACGAGTTAGGGGTGTTACATAACCACTTTTCTATAAAACTCCATTTACTTTTAATTTGTTTAATTTAATTCTAGTTTTGAGAGTTCTCTAATTTTGGGTCTCTCTGGACATTTGAGTTTAATTTTGGATTTGGTTTTTTAATTTAAAATATCTTGCATGACATTTGATAATACGATTAGCGAAATTAACCGTTTTCTAGAAAAACAAATTCGGGTTTTCAAAACATAACGACTTAAGAACTTCCGCTGCAATTTATTTGTTTTATTTGAAAATGTAAACAATTGACGCTTTCAATAATAAGTATAGCAACACGTTTTTAAATAAAATGGACGCTTTTAGTAACAAAGATATGCAATGCTTTTAAAAAGAAAAAGTTGGATTTACAACTTTCCTTGTAACATCTCCAGATTCGGCCATAACGTCTAGACCGGGTTTGGGGTGTTACATTTAATGGTATTAGAGCTAGGTTACAAAACTCGGGCTGTGAAATTTTGGGTTCAAAATTTTACTTGTAAAAAAACTATTTTTCGAGTAAAGTTTATTTTTGAAATTTGAAAAGTAAATATGTGGTTCATCGAGTCTCCAGCATCGATCCCGTAAGTACTTCTAACTCAGAAATACTTTAGTTAGAAAACTCTGAAATGATTAAAATTGCACTGAGTTAATTATAGACATAAATTTTTGAATTTTCTTAAACTACTTTTGATATTTATTTGAAGAATAAGATGTTACTAATAAATACTAAAATTGATTCATAAAACTTCAAAATGTAGATAAAACTTTTAATACGATGAGTGCTCATGGAATGTGTGGTCGTGGTACTCGTGGGTGTGGCAGGCTCCGTAGAAGGGCTCGAGCTAAGTCATCCTTGATGAGCAGTATGCCAAATTTGGATACGTGTTGGACATCGGCTACATCTACTGTTGAGACTGGGTCTCCTAGTCACTTGGTTGGGGACGACGCATTGTCCCAAGCCATGCTTAGAGTGTTGAAGAGGGTCGTTGAGCCCCATTCTGGTTTTGGGAGCCATGGGTCAGTAACTGAACGACTCTAATCTAATGGTGCTGAACTATTCAGGGGCGTCATTGGAGTCGACCCGACTATGGCCGAAGATTGGTTGGAGGCCACTGAAAGGATAATGAATGACATAGAATGCACTTCTAAGCAAAAATTGAAGGGTGTAGTATCTTTGCTTCGCGATGAGGCATATCAGTGGTGGTTAACGGTTGAGGAGGGTACTCAACTGGATTTGATTAATTAGGAATATTTTCAGACCGTCTTCCAGAGGAAATATGTGGGTGCGGGTTATGTGGATACTCGTAGACGCAAGTTCATGAGCCTCACTCAGGGGGATAGACTGTGGCTGAGTATGAGGCCGAATTTCTGAAACTGAGTCGTTACCCTTGTGGGATGGTGGCAACCGAGTATAAGAAATGTGTCTATTTTGATGATTGTCAAAGGGATAATATGAGAGTCTTGATAGCTCTGTAGAGGGACTGAGAGTTCATCGTTTTGGTGGACAAGGCGAAGATCATCGAAGAGGTTAAGCCCGTTGAGTGCCAGAATAGAGACCGTGAGAGAGATAAGAATAAGAGGGGCTCAAAGCCCTCTATTTCTATTCAGAGGCTTAAGAAGCGGGCCAGATCTGATGGGCCTCCTAAGGTTGGAGATCTAGTTGCTCCTATTATGGCCCAGCCATGTAGTGATTGTGGTAGACCCCATCTGGGTGAGTGTTGGAGGAGGTTGGGAGCGTGTCTACGATATCGGTTGATGGAGCACCATATCAGAGATTGTCCACAGTGCTTTGATCAGATGCAAGCTCCAACTTCGAGTTTTTTTTAGCCTCAGAGGGCAGTTCAGCAGCCGCCTAGGGGTCGTGGTCCGGCCAGGGGTGGTAATGGTATGGGTAAAGGACAGAAAGCACTAAGTAGAGGTGCTAATCAAACTGAGGTGAGGAAGCCTGCATTGGTATGCTGCTCGATGTCGTAAGGAAAAAGACGTCACTGATGTGATTACAGGTACGTTCTTTATATTGATGCCCTTTATTTTGCACTGATAGACATAGGGTCACGACACTCCTATATAGCTAGTTCTGTTTCTGTAAACTTGGGGATTCCTGTTAAGAGCACTTCTGGTGAGATTTCTATACTAAGCCCATTAGGTCAATTTGTACCGTTGGAAGGACAAGAGGTTGTGTTTCCGGCTAATTTGATGGATTACCGTTTGGAGAATTTAATTGATTTTGGGAAGGGACTGGCTTGTGAAGCATCGAGTCAGCTCAGACTGTGCTACTAAGAGAATAATTCTGAGATCTGAGAGGGATGTGGAAATGATTATGATCGGCAAGCGTCGGGATTACTTATCCAATATGATCTCCACTCTTGTGGCCGAAAAATTGGTTTGGAAAGGATATGAAGAATATTTCACATTTGTACGTGATTCAGCTTCTATGGACTCTTGTGTTGGAAACATCCAGAACATCCGAATAGTTGAGGAATTTTTGGATGTTTTCCCTGAGAAATTATTGGGTTTGCCTCCTAATCGAAAAGTTGAGTTCAGTATCGAGCTTCTGCCAGATATAGCTCCGGTGTCCATCGTTCCTTATCATATGGTACCGAATAAGCTTATGGTGTTAAAGGCTTAACTTCAGGAACTCTTCAATTATGGGTTCATCCATCCTAGTGTGTCTCCATGAAGAGCACTGGTTTTCTTAATAAAGAAAAAAGATGGTACCATGAGAATGTGTATCGACTACCGACAGTTGAATAAGTTAACCGTGAAAAACAAGTAACCACTTCCGAGGATCGACAACTTGTTTGATCAGTTTCGTAGGGCTTCAATATTTTCTAAGATAGATTTCTATTCTGGGTCTCATCAACTTGAGGTTAAAGAAGTTTATGTTCGTAAGATTGCCTTTAGGACTCGTTATGGGCACTATGAGTTCCTAGTCATGCCCTTTGGTTTGACGAATGCTCTAGTTGCATTCATGGATTTGATAAACCACGTTTTCCAGTCGTATTTGGATCAGTTCGTCGTGGTTTTCATTGACAATAGTCTGGTATACTCTAAGATCGAAGATGATCATGATGAGCATCTTAGAGTAGTTCTTCAGATACTTCGAGAGAAACAACTCTACACTAAGTTGAGCATGTGTGAATTTTGGTTAAAAGAAGTAACTTTTCTGGGACATATAGTTTTTTCGAAGGGGATCTAGGTTGATTCTAGAAAGATTAAGGTTGTGCTTGATTGGAAACAGTCTAGGATTGTTTTTGAGATCCGCAGTTTTCTAGGTCTTGCGTGCTATTGTTGAAGGTTTGTTAAAGGGATCAATGTATCTTACATGACATGTGATAAAACGATTTGCGAAATTAACCGTTTTTGAGAAAACAAATTTGGGTTTTCAAAACATAACGACTTAAGAACTTCCGCTGCAATTTATTTATTTTATTTAAAAATGTAAATGTTTGACGGTTTGACTAATAAGTATAGCAACACATTTTTAAATAAAATGGACGCTTTTAATAGCAAATATATGCAATGCTTTTAAAAAGAAAAAGTTGAATTTACAGCTTTCCCCATAACATCTCCAGATTCGGCAATAACATCTAGGCCAGGTTTACGGTGTTACAGTAGGAGGGTCATCTTTCAAAAATTTGGCCAAGCTCAACATGGTTAAATAAAACAATATTTTTTGTTGCCAAATCTTGAAATTATGTCTCAAGAATTTTGCAGGTTTCTCGTTGTGGCTTACAAGAGTCACCACCAGCAACACTGAGTTTTGGATCAAAGATTGCGTTTGAACTAAAGCTTCAAATTTTGAATTGATTGAATTGGTGGGAGTTTCCATTTTTTGTTAAGAAACAAAACCAGAATTAGAAAATTTATTAACTTTTGTTAGATGGCAGGAATCTAATAAAACCCAAAACAAAAGTTTATATGGTCTAATAAAAATACAATAAAATAATGCACCAGGTAGGTAACCTTAAAAGAGAGATGGTGCACTCGGCACGCTTAAATACCAAGTCTTTCAAAGAACCAATTCTCGACATACATTCTCATATTATCTTTTTAATTCATCGTTGATAAATTTCCTATTTCTTTGATGTCACAATTTTGAAGCTACAATTTAATCTTTCACAATTTAAAGCCACAATTAAGGCTACTATAAACAGAAAAATTTCTCTTTGATTTGTTAAACAGCAGAATTAAAATTCTGAAACAAAATCAAAATCAATTTTATTAAATGGCAGGATTAAATCCCGAAACAAAATAATTTAATTAAATCAAAATAAAACATGTTAAACGGCGGGAATAAATCTTGAAATAGAATTATTTGATTAAGTGTTCTCATTTGGAAAAAAAATTAAAATCGAATAAAATTTGTTAAATGGCGGGAATAAATCCCGAAAAAAATTTTCAATTTAATTCTATTTTAGAAACAAAATTAAAATCGAATAAAATCTGTTAAATGGTGAGAATAAATCCCGAAACATATTTTTTTTAATTTTAATTTCTCGTTTTGGCAACAAAATAAAAAATGGAATAAAATCTATTGAATGGTGGGAATAAATCTTGAAACAGATTTTATTTAATTTTTACTACTTGTTTGGAAACATAATAAAAATAGAATAAAATCTGTTGAACGGCGAAAATAAATCCCGGAACAGAATTTATATAATTTTTATTTTCAAATAAAAAAACTTTTTTTCTTTCGACTTGGTGTCTCGTTCGTCTCGGATTAGAGAATTGCAAAATAATAAAATCTGTTTTAAGATTGTTGGACAAAACATGTTAGCGAAAAAAATATAAATATAAATAAAGAAATATTTATATATATAATAAAATAAATTGAATAATTTGTATTTAAATTATCGGATATGAAAAACCAATAAATAACATAACAAAAGCCAAAAATCAAAAAGAAGAAACGAGTTTTACTAGATGTTGAGGACTGTTTTACACAATTTCCTTAAGACAAATTTGGGTGCTCCTACGGTACTTGGAGAAACGTTAGTCAAATGTCTCCCAGGATACAACAACACGATGATCGAAGCAGTAGCACCTCTACAGTGATCAACGGACAAACGGTGCCTTTTTCTATCACCGAAACGTTGGAAAATATGGAGAGGAAAAGAGAAGAATTTTGGAGAGAAAATAATCTCGGTGTAAGAGAGTGAGATTGATCAAAAAATTATGAAGAGGTCTTAGCCTTTTATAGGCATTCAAAGTGGAGGAAGTCTGGAAATATCCATGTATAAGGAGACAAAATCTACATTTAAAGAGGCAATTAAATCAATTTGATTAAAATTTAGAATACAATAAAATCATGATATATGTCCTTTTAAATCAAATTTTGTATATATTTGTTGAGAAAAAATAAATTTCGTGTTGGGCAAAAATATCCACAAGCCCATACCGATCCGGACATTTCGCATCGCCCACGTCGTGCGGGTGCGCCCCAACCCTGACGGGTTGAACCTGCACCCCTTTGCGCTCAAGGTAAGGTTCCAAGTTTAATCATTCAATCACCTTTCAAGTGGGCTCTCATATATATACACATGTCATGCTAGGTCTTTAACCAATGTGGGATCTAAGCTTTTATTTTCCTCAACAGATATTCACAAGTAGCTTACTTTGAACATGAATTTATCATTCATCACTCAACCATTTTGAGCATATGGTATACCATTGTAATGGTCTCATGGAGTAGAATATGTAACCATAATTTTATAATTCAACTCTCCACCTTTACCAAATGGGAATATGCCTCAAAGTTTCCATAAATTACAATTTTTCCAACAAAGCGCTAACGTGGTAGGTCGTGTAAAATTTTTTATGGCGTGGCAGCTAACATGAAAAATGCTAATGTGGAAGGCTTTAATTTATTTATTACTATTTGTAGAGGCCCAATTTAGCCCGGGCAAAAATAGCCCAATTTTTAACCTTAAACGGCCCAATTGGGCCCAAAATTAAACAAACATTAGGAACCCTAAGGTTCCCTGCCTTTCCTCGCACCGCTACTGCCCATGTGTACCTTCAGCGCGCACAACGCTCGAGGTCTGCCACCACCGGCCACCTTGCACCAAAATAGCAAAACCCTGCTCTGTTGACTTCACCAAGACCTGCAAACAAGCATGAAAGAAGAAACGAGTAGCACAAAAAGCAAAACCAGTAAAAATAATGTGAAATGTATTCTCTTTCGGCTTTATAAGCCCAGAAACAAAATGATGTAAAGGAGGATGAAAAAAAAAACAGAATACAACAGAGGTGTTTTTTTACATTCGAATCTCTTTTTTTTTTTTATTTCTGCTTTATTTTTATTTTATATTTTCTTTTTTATCTTTGTTATATTAAATAATAAAAAAAACAAGAATAAAAAAGGAAATCTCACCTGCGCTGCGCCGGAGGAGGAGAGACCGAAGGGTTTC
>JABFAF010278671.1:0-16621 GCA_013677275.1 Gossypium schwendimanii
TAATATTTATCATAAAAATAAATATTATTTGATTAAAATAATTTTTTTAAAGATTATGTTTTTAGCGGCATTTTGCTAGAAGCGCTCCTAAATGTTTCTTCTTTAGCGGCGTTTGTGATAAAAGCGCCGCTAAAGGTCGTGGTCTTTAGCGGCATTTGTGGAAAAAGCACCGCTAAAGGTCGTTGTCTTTAGCAGCGTTTGTGGGAAAAGACTAAAGGTCTTGGAAGTTAGCGACGCGTTCTTTAGCAGCATTTTTTTCGGCGCTTCTCAAGGCACCGGAAATACTTTTAGCGGCGCTAAAAAGTGCCTCTAAAAGCCTATTTTGGTGTAGTGATGTGATACTATGAAGCATTTATGTGTATGTGCCTGAAATGTACATTGTGTGATGTGATTGTGTTGGTGTGTATGAAGCATGTATTAAGGTATGATTTGGTTAAGAAAATGAGTTAGCTTACCTGAATATATGTTTATATTGGATATTTGATGTGAGATTGAAAATATTTGGGAATGGGGTGTATCTGAGTGTGGAGAGGTTATAATGTGAGTTTGGACACTACAGTGGTAATCGATGAAATCCGTCGAGACATAAACATGAATTCTTATATAAAAATTCTTAAAAAAAAGTCTATGGCCATGGCACATTTTAAAAAGGCAAATGAGATGTATTTATCGACTGGGTTCTCTAGTGTCCCATGGTGATGATGGGAAAACCTCACGCAATGTGAGTTTGGGCAAATCCATATCACAAACATGACAGTTCATAGGGTGTCTAGGTGGTATTCCGATAGCCTTTATGGCGTATTCTAATTCAGCCTTTATGGCATTCTAATATGGCTTTTGTGGCATTATGTTAGCCTTTGTGGCGTAATCTGAGTTAGCCGTTATGGCGTATTCTATTAGCATTTGTGGCATTCTGCTAGCCTTTGTGGTGTATTATGTATGTCACCTTTGTGTCGTATTCTGTCGGGCCCTAGTGGCTTACTTTGGTAAGTCTATAATATGTTATATTTGACGCTTTAGTGTGAAAAATTTTGTGATAAAATCGCATAAGTCTTAAATGAAGTATGATTCAACATGTTCAAAGAAGGCATCCGTCATGATTAGTTGTCAATTTAGTATATGGCGTATTTGATAAAGGAGTCCGTCAATTTGAATTATCATGCTATTATGGTGGAATTTTGATTTATTTGATATTCAATGCATCTGTACAGTATCATGTCTTATTCTAAGCTTTGATGGAATCTAAGTTATTCGTTATATAGGATGTCTAGTGTCTGTAACAAAGATGTGCATAATTCTTTTGAACCATTAGGAGGATTCTTCATCGATATGAGTTTGTGTTGGGATGAATTAGGGTTTAGTCAAACTTATGATCTAATTTACCAAAACCAGTTTGGGTATCTGCCAAAAGTATGAACAGCAAGTGGTATCCACCAAGAATAGTGCATGCGATCAACTGTTTGAGAATAACTTTTCAAAAATGTTTGAAGAGAAAAGAAAAAGGTAGTATCTACTGTCAAGACCTGGAGTCAACCATAGTTGGGTGAATGAGAATACAATATGAATGATGAGTGGCATATAAGTATGAAAGTATACAACTGACATCGTGAAGGTATTCGTCAAAGGTAGATATGGAGAAATCCAAATATTCAAGATGAAGAACTTATCAAGAAAATTTTAAAAGGTAAGTTGTGTTCAAAACTCACTAACTTCCTCTAAACTCACTGGTGTTATGTTTATGTTTCAGATATTATTGTTTAAGTGGGGGTGCTAGGGGAGACAATGCCAAGAATGCGCCAAAGATGCTACAAACATCGATACTATGCATACAGTCGGTGTTTTGGGAAAATTGACATTTAGTAGGACTACACCCTAAGAGACTATCTTTTGTAAACCATGTGTTATAATGAATTATAACAAGTCCGAAGCAATATGTATATTTTTTATTAATTATATTCCTTTTTTTTCTTTTCTATCGAGTTTTAAATAAAATAAACAAAGAAATGTTTTAAGAAAAGGAAATTGCTAACTATTTTACTAAATTTTGTTAAGTGTTTTAACGTGGTGACAGGCAAGATCTGGGCCCGGTGAATTAGATTGGGTTGAGGGCATTACAATGGCAATATTGTTTAAGTGAAAATCCTGTCAGGACTATCTTTTGTGGAAGGTTCGTCAGGACTATTTGAAATGTATAAAGTCCGTCAGGACTATCTTTGAAAGTTCGTTAGGACTATCTTTTGTGGAAATTCGTCAGGACTATCTAATATGAGGAAAGTCCGTCAGGACTTTCGTTGTGAGGAAAGTTCGCTAGAACTATCTTGTACATTTGATTCCACCCAATGTCCGTATGTATGAGTCCGCAGAAAGATGATTTATTATTTTGAGAAGGCCATTGTGTTTGTACTAGCAAATAAAGTGAGACGGATACAAGTTATGTCCACTAGCTTATTCTTACAGTTGTACATTTACCATCGTTAAGAAATTCACTTTGGTGAGAGTTTGCAGGTTCGTTTGGAGATTTGAATCTAAATTTATAATTCTTACAAGAACAAGTTTGCATGCTAGTAGCACATCCTACGTTCGATCCCACTACACAAGAAAATTGTATGGAAGTCATATTATATATGATAGTCTGCCAGGTTCTTTTAGGACGATACAAAGGCATTCTTTTATACTTTTGAGATGAAAGAACTATTTACCTAAGTATTGCATTTGACTATGTGGTTGAAAGTGAGGATCCACCTACTAGAGTCATTAAATCAAGCACTAATAATGGTTCGTGGTGGAGGGTATTCTCTATGATCTATCCCTCACCATAGTCATGACACAAGATAGATGCACAAATATCTTTCTTAAATGCGCAAGAGACAATCTGTAGAAAGTATTTTTGTAAAGGAGTAACAGCAAAAGGGTACGCAAGGAAAATTACGAAAGAAAAGACTGGCGAAAATTACCCGTCAACATACTAACGTCTCTAACTTGGCATTCTTGATTATGCCTCAATGAAATCTCACTAAGGGAACCTTACTTGGTCAAGGCTACGTAAGCAAGATTTGACAGATGTGCTCTTGCACCAACAAAGTCATGTGGTTTCCGAATAACAAACTACTAGTTCAATAAATATTATGTTAACGTCATGTATGGATTACTCACTAGGTTCAATTAAAATTACCATTATGTTGCTATGAATTGCAGGTAAGGAGAGGAACTGAGAGTTCATGAAGGGACCAAGCCAAAATATGTTGAGCTAAGATAGATTGTCTCTTAGTCGTAGTGTGCATATGGTGCAGTGTCCTTGAGGTAGAGCCTTAGGTCATAGTTGTATTTGTAATTAGCTACGTTTAGAATGTCTTCTTCCAACTTAGGTAAATGGTCAGCATGCTGAACATTATTTGTAAAAATATTAGAGATTCTAGCACTTAATTGGAAGTAAATTCATGTACATTGCAAGGTTCATTAAATGATTGAGGTTCTATATACTTATACTATGTGATTATGAAACTCAAATACATGTCAAATTATCATAAATTGATTAATATATGAAAATGTTGTGTGTAAATGCATGTGAATATATAAGCTAGACTTGTGAGTCATTAAAGCATGAATATGTTATTTTGTCTTCATAAATTATTATTAAATGAATCATATATATGAGTTGAGTGAAATTTCATGTGAGAGTATATGTTAGTTTTATGATCTAATGATGTGTGAATATGTTATTTTGACTTGATGAAAATTGGGTTATAAGAAAGCCGTAGTATGCTTTTGCTTAACATGTGACATTGTGTATGCTTAGCGGTAGTTGCGAACATTCACTGAGCTTATTTAAGCTCACACTCCATATTAACATCTTGTAGGTAAGTGGTTTTTTCAATGTGAGTGGAGCGGCGAAGAAAGTGATCTATGCAAGGCAATATTTTTGAGTGGGTGGTTTTTGCGATTCTTTTGAACTCACTGAATAAAGGCAATATGGATTAGAGTTCTAGTTTTGATTATTAACATTATTTTAATAATTCTATCTTGGTATTTGATTGACGGAACATGGATGTTGTTTTGGACTTCACTTGTGACTAAATTGATGTTTGAGATTAAGGTTGATAATGCATATTAGATATTCTTATTTAAATGTATGGATGTGTAACACCCCTAACCTGTATTTGTCGTCATAATAGGGTTACGGAGCATTATTGAACTAACAAAACATTAAACATACATTTCATACATCATTGCAAACATATTAAAATACATTCATTCACATATGTATCGTCCCTTAATTGAGCCCCTGAGGCCCTAAAAATACCTTAGAAATAATTCAGGACAAAATTGGAAACATTTGAAAAGTTCAAGAAAAAGTTAGAAAAATTTAACTGCATGGGTCACACAGTCGTGTAACCTTCAAAATAAGGACACACAGCTATGTCCCAACCTACGTCCTCACCCATGTAAATCTGAGTAGGGTCACACGACTGTGTCACATGCCCGTGTGTCAGGCCGTGTAACTCTCGAAATAGCCCCACACGCCCGTGTGCCAGGCCGTATGGTAGGCCGTGTAACTACCTGACTTGTATGTAATGGAACTGACAGGGGACAAATGGCTGTGTCGCCAGGCCATGTGTCACACACAACTGAGACACACGCCCTTGTCTCAGGTCGTGTGGACCTAAAATGAACCTTAAACAACAAGTTTACCAATTCTAGCTTACTTGGATATTAAGCAAACCATTTAACAGCCAAAAGACCTATTCAAAGTGGCATTAAACAAGCCAATACCATGCCAAATCAACATCCTAAGTGCCTAACCAATGTATCCTCATTGATACCACAAGTATATACAATTATACATTTAAATGAAACATCAATCACAACCTTTCAATTCATCAAATCTATCATCTAAACAACTTTCTAAACCTAAGCATCAAATACATAACATTCTCTATCACATATCATATTTTACATCAGCACATTTTACATAATTCACATATATCACATAATCCACATGTATTATAAAGGATAACAATATACATTCAAATCATACTTAACAATTTACATATTCAAAACATTAGTAATAACATTCAAGCCTATTACATGCCCTATAATTTGAAATTAACATTTCAAAAACTACCAAGATTTAAGGATAGTGTGACTTGAGTGCCGATCTGATCGCCCAACCTTCTAATTCTATAACGCCCTAAATTATTTAACTTTGTTTTTGTTTCTAACATAAATATGTATCTGCTACAGTGGCTAGGTGTTTTGATTGTGTGTTTGAGGTCTTGGGTTCAAGTCTCATTTTTGGATAATTCTGTTATTTTTTATCCTAGCCTTATCCCTATTGGGTGGGTGTATGTTATATTTTTAGTGAACTCATATCAGAATGAGCTTGCTGGTTCAGGCGATAAGGTGTTAACTTGCCTTAGAGTGTTGTGTTCGAATCCCCGTGTACAATAAGGACGTTTTTACTTTTATGAGTGTGTGTCAGTTCTGTAGTAGAGGTTTAGTGGAACTGAAACTCTGAGGTTGTTGGATGAGAATCTAATGTCATTTTTAGTGGGATAGGTTGGTTAGTGGGGAGTTGGGATTTTGGGTGTTTTAATTTTTATTTTTATTATTATATTTTTCTTAATTTTTAAAAAATTCCTCTCCTCTTTTCAATTTTTTCCTTTTCCCAAAATCTTGATTTCTGACGTTTCTCTCTCCCTTCCTTTCTCTGCAAAAATTTCTGTTGCTTCCCTCTTCAATTTTGATCATCATTCGTGTTGTTGTCGTTGCGCTTTTGGGGGTTCTTCAATCTATTCTGAATAGGTAAGCTATTGAGTAGTTTTTTTTCAGATTGCATTGAGGGGATTTTAATTATTTTTAATGGAATCCATTGATGGTGTTCTGTTATTTCTCATTTAGGGGAAAGACAAGAAGTGCTTGGTGCTCCTCCAGCGATATGACTATTGAGTGGTTCCTGCTCGTTGGTGTAAATGTTTTATGCGTAGTTCAATTTTGAGAGGCCTTAAATCAGGATCAAATCCTTGTTTGAATTCTTAAAGTTACTACTAAAACGGTTTTTAGGATATTGTCTTTAGGTTTTAGAGGTCTCGGGATTGCTATAGTATCATAATCAAACTAGGTGTGTAACGAAAACGCGAGAAAATGACATTCGACTAAAGTCGAAAAACTAGCCTATCCACGCTACACAGGCGTGTGCCCGGCCGTTTGGTCGGCCTTGTGTGACAAACAGCTGTGTGATGGATGAGTGTGTGGCTGTGTAGGTTGCATGGACTAGGCCGATTTGGGCGTGTGGGCCCACACGAGCAGAGCCAATTCGGCCGTACGGGCAAGCCACACAAGCATGTGGGCCCAAAATTCAAAATTTTTCCCTAGGATTGCACATGTCGTTCCAATCAACTGTAGGCCTTCTGTAGGGTCGATAAGGGCAAAACAAACCCTAATGCATAAAATCTGCTATTTTGATAGAGTGGTTTGAGTATTATGAAGTACAATATGTACGATCTGATTGTTCTGTATAAACATATGTAATATTTTTATTTGAGGATGTGGGACATATTAATTCTGATATACTTGTTGATTTGTTATCTATATCTGTGTACATGGTGGGATATGTATATGTGGAGGAAGTATTCTGTGATACGACATTTCGCCAATATACTGGCAACATGGCTATAATTTTTTCTCTGATAAGTGTCGTATGGACACTATGTGGTGTGTTTGGATGGTCAGAGTTGGTGTGTAGAGGATGGCGGTAGGACTTTGCATATTTGCATGATTCTTTTATATTCTGATTCTTTTAAGGATTTATGTCTGTATCTGTTCTGCTCTGTGAGAAATTTGAGATTATATGTATGTATGTTTCTATTGAGTTACACACTGAGTTTTTGAAAACTCACATCTGTTTGTCTTTTCTGTTCAGGTAATCCTCAAGCATAGGCGGGTCGGTGTGACAGAGGCTCAATGGTGACCACTAGTCCGTGAACTATTTTTAATTAATATTTTATTTAATTTTATGGATTGTCCTTGAGAGTTTTGTAATTTTGGGACTCTATAGACTATTTGTTTATAATTTTTGGAATTGGATGTGTTTTGGTTTTTATCCTACGATGTATGATAAAATAACTATTTTATGTAAAAATGTTTTCGAAAACACAAGCTCGATTTTCAAATATAACAAATTTTAAAACTTTCACTGTAAATTATGTTTTTTGTAAGAGCAAACTGTCGCTGGTATCGTTAATAAATATAATAATACATTTTATAAAATGTGAACTCCTTTAGTAATAAAATATACGAGGTTTTTAACATGATATGATTGGAATCCAAACCTTCTTCGTAACATTCTCAGATTTGGCCATAACATCTAGGCTGGGTTTGGGGTGTTACATTTAGTGGTATGAGGTCAAGTTGTAAAATTCGGGCTGTGAATTTTGGGTTCAAAATTGTATTGGTAAAAGAACTAGTTTTCAAACAAAGTTTGTTTCTTTTTAAGTAACTATGTGGTACACTGAGTCTCCGTCGATGATCCTGTAAGTACTTCTAAACTTAGAAATACTGTAGTTAGAAAACTCTGAATTGTCTGAAACTATGCTGAGTTAATTAGGGATTGAAACTTCTGGAAAATTTTTAAAACTTTTGATAAATACTTGAATCATAATATACTTGCTATTAAACACTGAAACTGATGGATAAAAATTTCGTAATGTAAATAAAACTTTGAAAATGATGAGAACTCGTGGAACACGTGGCCATGGCATTCGTGGGTGCAGCGGGCAACGTAGGGGGACTCAAGCTAAGTCTTCTTCATTGGGCAATATGCTTAATTTGAATACAAGTGAGACACCGGCTACACCTACTACTAAGACTGGGTCTTAAAGCCGTTTGACTGGGGACGACGCACTATCCCAAGCCATGTTGAGGGTGTTGGACTTGCTCGCTAGACCCCATTCTTGTTCTGGAGGCTGTGGTTCGATAACTGAATGACTCTAGTCCAATGGTGCAGAACTATTTAGGGGCGTCACTAGAGTCACCCCTACTGTGGCCGAATACTGGTTTGAGGCCACCGAGAGAATAATGAATGATATTGACTGCACTCCTGAGTAGAAACTGAAGGGTACAGTATCTTTGCTTTGCGACGAGGCATACCAGTGGTGGTTATGGGTTGATGAGGGTACTCAGTCGGATCAGATTAGTTGGAAGTATTTTAACACCACCTTCTAAAGGAAGTATGTAGAAGTGAGTTATGTGCATGTTCGCAGGCGTGAGTTCATGAATGTCACGCAGAGAGATAAAACAGTGGCCTAGTATGAGGTCGAATTTTTGAGATTGAGCCGTTACGCTCAAGGGATGGTGGCATCTAAATGCGAAAAGTATGTTTGTTTTGAGGATGGTTTGAGGGATAGTCTGAGAGTACTAATTGTTCCACAAAGGGAGTAAGAATTCATCGTTCTGGTGGACAAGGTGAAGATCGCAGAAGAGGTTAAGCACGTGGTGCGCCAAAATAGGGACTGAGAGAGGGGCAAGGAGAAGAGGGATTTAGTGCCCTCTAGTTCTGTTCAGAGGCCTAAGAAACGGGCCAAACCTAATGAGCCTTCTAGGGTTGGAGTTTCAGCTGCTCCTACTACGGCCCAACCATGCAGTGCCTGTGGTAGGCGCTATCCGGGCAAGTGTTAAAGGAGGTTGGGAGCATGTTTGCATTGTGGGTCGATGGATCATCGTATTTGAGAGTGCCCACAGTGTTCTGATCAGATGCAAGCTTCAGTTTTGGGTTTTGTTCAGCCTAAAAGGGCAGCATAGCAGCCGCTTAGGGGCCGTTGTCCGGCCAGGGGTGAAAATGGTCTGGGTAGAGAACAGAGAGCACTGGGCAGAGGTGCTAATCAGACTGAGGCAAGGCAGCCTATGCTGGTATATGTTGCTCGATGCCGTGAGGATAGAGAAACCTCTAATGTGCTTATGGGTACATTTTTTATTTATGATGTTGCTTATGTTGCATTGATAGATATAAGGTCAACACACTCCTACATAGCTAGCTCTATCTTTGATTACTTGGGAATTACTGTTGAGAGTACTTCGGGTGAGATTTTTGTATTGAGTCCGCTGGTTTAATCAATTTGGGTAAACAGACTGTATAGGAATGTACCGCTAGAAGTACAAGGGATTGTGTTTCCGGCAAATCTAATGGAGCTACCGTTTGGAGATTTTGATTTAATTATGGGTATGGACTGGCTTGTAGGGCATTGAGTTAGTTTGGATTGTACTGCTAAGACGGCAGTTCTAAAAATCGAGGATGATGTGGAGGTTGTTATGATCGGCGAGCATCAGGATTACTTATCTAACGTAATCTCCTCTCTAGTGCCCAAAAAACTAATTCAAAAAAGGTGTGAAGCATATCTGGCTTGCGTACGTGTTTCAGCTTCTTGGGACTCCTCTATTGAGAACATCAGAATAGTAAGAGAATTTGTGGATGTTTTCCTGAGGAGTTACTGGGTACACCTCCGAATCGAGAAGTTAAGTTTGGTATTGAGCTTCTACTAGGTACCGCTCCGGTGTCTATCGCTACTTATCGTATGGCAACGCAGGAGCTTGTGGAGCTAAAGACTGAACTTTAGGAGCTTTTGGATTGTGGATTCATCTGTCCTAGTATGTGTCCGTTAGGGGCACCGGTTTTGTTCGTGAAGAAAAAGGACGGTACCATGAGGATGTGCATTGATTATCAACAGTTGAATAAGCTAACTGTGAAGAATAAGTACCCACTGCCAAGGATCTACGATCTGTTTGATTAGTTTCAAGGGGTTTTAGTATTCTCGAAGATAGACCTCTGTTCCGGGTATCATCAGCTTAAGGTAAAGAAGCTAATTTTCATAAGACGACTTTTAGGACTCGTTATGGGCACTACGAGTTCCTAGTCATGCCCTTTAGTTTAACGAATGTTCCGGTTACATTCATGGATCTAATGAACTAGGTTTTCCAGCCGTATTTGGATCAGTTTGTCGTAGTCTTCATCGATGACATTCTGGTATACTCTAAGACCGAGGATGATCATAATAAGCATTTTGGAGTAGTCATCCAGTTACTTTGAGAGAAACAGCTCTTCGCTAAGTTGAGCAGGAGTGGATTCTAGTTGCTGGAAGTAACATTTTTGGGGAAAATGGTTTCTGCTAAGGGCACTTGGGTTGTTCCTAGAAAGATTGAGATCATACTTGATTGGAAACAACCTAAGAATGTTTTTGAGATCCGTAATTTTCTAGGTCTTGCGGGTTATTATCGGAGGTTTGTTGAGGGGTTCTTATTAATTGTAGCCCCTCTGACTAAGCTTTTGTGCAAGAATGCTCCTTTTGTCTGGACTGACGAGCAACAATTGAGCTTTGAGAAGCTCAAGTCAGTTTTGACTCAGGCTCTTATTTTGATACAACCTGAATCTAGTAAGGAGTTCGTTGTTTATAGTGATGCATCGCATGTCAGTTTGGGATGTGTACTGGTGCAAGATGGTAAGGTTGTGGCTTATGCGTCCCGACAGCTTAAGTCACACGAGAGAAATTATCTTACACACGATCTCAAGTTCACTGCCATGGTTTTTGCCCTAAAAATTTGGAAGCACTATTTGTATGGTGGGAGGTTTATCATCTACAAAGACCACAAGAGCCTTAAGTACCTCCATACTCAAAAGGAGTTGAATCTTAAACAATGTAGATGGATTAAGCTGCTCAAGGATTACGACTGCACGATAAAGTATCATTTCGGTAAGGCGAATGTGGTGGTTGATGCTCTTACTCGTAGAGTAATGCTTATTTGACGGTGATGTTTGCTCGCCTAAGTCTATTTGAGGATGGGAGTCTGTTAGCTGAGTGTAAGTTAAGCTGACTTGGATTGATCAGATTCGGGATAAGCAACTGAGGGATGATTCCTTGGTTCTGCATTTCTATCAGGTAGAGAGTGGTAGTACGTTTGATTTAGGCTGAATAGTTATGAGGTTTTGTGTTTCTAAGGATGGGTTTATGTGTCAAACGACTCTAATTTGAGACAGTCGATTCTAAGGGAAGCACATAGTAGCCCTTATGTTATGCATCCCAGTGGAAATAAGATTTATCGAGATCTCCGTGACTATATTGGTGGTCGAGTTTGAAACGAGAGGTAACAGATTTTGTTTCTCATTATCTGACGTGCCAGTAAGTTAAGGCTGAGCTCCAGTTACCTTTAGGTTTGCTCTAACTCGTTAAGATTCCCTTATAGAAATAGAAACGTGTGACTATGGACTTTGTTAGTAGGTTGCCTTTCTCACCTACTAAGAAAGATTCTATACGGGTCATCTGGATCGATTGACCCAGTCCACCTATTTCATTCTGGTTCAGACAGATTATCCACTGTATAAGTTGGCCAAGCTCTACATTTTTCAGATTCTGAGACGTCACGGGGTTCTGATTTCGATAATTTCTGATAGGGATTCTCGCTACACTTCTCAGTTATAGAAAAAGCTTCATGAGGCTTTGGGTTCGAGATTGGACTTTGGTACTGCGTTCTATCCTCAGATCGATGATCAATCTCAGAAGGTGATTTAGATGCTGGAGGATATGCTTCGAAGTTGTGTGTTGATTTCTCAGGGAGTTGGGAGGATTTTCTTCCTTTAACTGAATTTGCCTATAGCAATAGTTTTTAATCTAGCATTCAGATGGCACTTTACAGGGCTCTGTATGGTCGTAACTGTCAGAATCCACTGTGTTGGACTGAGTTGGGTAAACAACCGGTTTTGGGTCTTAAGTTGGTTTTTGAGACTAAGAACAAAGTCAGATTAATTTGGCTTCTGATAGACAGAAGTCCTACGCGGATCTAAAAAGGAGGGATATCGAGTACTTTGTGTGTGATTATGTATTCATTAAGGTGTCTCCGTGGAAGAAGGTTCTACGGTTCGTACGTAAGGGCAAGGTGAGCCCTAATTTCAATTGGTCGTATTAGATTCTGAAGAGTGTGGGACCGGTTGCTTATCAGTTAAAGCTACCTCCAGAGTTAGATCGTATCCATGATGTATTTCACGTCTCTATGTTGAGGCAGTACCAGTTTGACCCATCTCACGTTGTTTCTGTAAAGGAGATCAAGGTTAGACCAGATTTGACATTTGAGGATGAGTCGGTTCAGATTTTGGATCAAGATGTAAAGATTCTGAAGAGGAAGTCTATTCTGTTAGTTAAGGTTCTATGGTGAAATCATGGTACTGAGGAAGTCATGTGGGAACCTGATGACTTGATTCGTCAACAGTATCCTCATCTAATTGGATTAGGTAAATTTCGAGGCTGAAATTTCTTTTAAGGGGTAGAGTTGTAACACCCTGAATTATTTAACTTTTTTGTGAATTCTGACATAAATATATATCTGCCTCAGTGGCTAGGTGTTCTAATTGTGTGTTTGATGTCTTGGGTTCAAGCCTCATTTTTGGATAATTCTGTTATTTTTTATCCTAGGCTTATCCCTATTAGGTGGGCTTATGTTATATTTTCAGTGAACTGATATCAAAATGAGCCTGCTGGTTCAGGTGGTAAGGTGTTAGCTTGCTTTTGTGAGTGTGAACGAAGGACATTGTTGTTGCTTTTGTGAGTGTGTGTCAGTTCTGTAGTAGAGGTTCGGTGGAACTAAAACTTTGAGGTTGTTGGATGAGAATCTAATATCTGTTTTAGTGGGATAGGTTGGTTAGTTGGGAGTTGGGATTTTGGGTGTTTTATTTTTATTATTTTATTTTTCTTAATTTCCAAAATTTCCTCTCCTCCTTTGAATTTTTTCTTTTCCCAAAATATTGCTTTTTGACATTTCTCTCTCCCTTCCTTTCTTTGCAAAAATTTTTTTTGCTTCCCTCTTCAATTCTAATCGTCATTCATGTTGTTGTCGTTGTGCTTTTAAGGGTTTTTTGATCCGTTCCAAATAGGTAAGCTACCGAGTACGTTTTTTTCATTATTGCGTTGGGGGATTTTAATTATGTTTAACAGAATGCATTGATGGTGTTTCGTTATTTCTCGTTTAGGGTAAAAAAAGAAGTGATTGGTGCTCCTCTAGAAATTTGAGTATTGAGTGGTTCCTGCTCATTGGTGGTAAGTGTATTACGCGTTGTTCAGTTTTTAGAGGCCTTAAATAGGGATCAAATCCTTGTTTAAATGCATAAATTTAATACTAAAACGGTGTTTGGGATATTGTCTTTAGGTTTCGGAGGTCTCGGGATTGTTGTGGCATCAAAATCGAACCAGGCATGTAATGAAAATGCGAGACATTTGGTGAAAGTTAAAAAATTGACTTGTCGACGCCACACAGGCCTGTGCCTGGCCATGTGGTCAGTCGTGTACGACACACGGCCATGTGATAGGTGAGTGTGTGGCCGGGTGGGTCACACGGCCTAGGCCGATTTAGGCATGTGGGCCCACACGAGCATGCCAAATGGGCGTGTAGCCGTGGGCCATACGGGTGTGTGGGCCCAAAATTCAAAAATTTTCCCTAGAGTCGCACATGTCATTCCAATCAATTGTGGGCCTTTCGTAGGGTTGGTAATGGCAAAACAAACCCTAATGCATGAAATTGTCTATTTTTATGGACTGGTTTGATTATTATGAAGTACAATATGCATGATCTGATTGTTCTGTATAAACATATGTAATATTGTATTTGAGCATGCGGGACATGTTAATTTTGATATATCTGTTGATCTGTTATCTGTATCTGTGTACAGGGTGGGATTTGTACATCTGGAGGAAGTATTCTGTGAGGCGACATTTCGCCAATATACTGGCAACATGGTTGCATTTTTTTTTCTAATAAGTGTCTTACGGACACTATGTGGTGTGTAGGGATGGGTGGGTGTTTTATACCCCACGTGGTGTGTTGGGATGGTCGAAGTTAGTGTGTAGAGGATAGGAGTAGGACTTTGCATATTTGCATGATTCTGTCATATTCTGATTCTATTAAGTACTTATGTCCGTATCTATTCTACTATGTCAGAAATCTGAGATTATATGTATGTATGTTTTTGTTGAGTTACACTTTGAGTTTTTCAAAACCCACATCTGTTTGTCTATTCTGTTCAGGTAATCCTCAGGCATAGGCTGGTCGGTGCGACAGAGGCTTAGTGGTGATCACTAGTCCGTGAATTATTTTTAATTAATAATTTAATTAATTTTTTGGATTGTCCTTGAGAGTTTTGTAACTTTGGGACTCTCTAGACTGTTTGTTTATAATTTTTGGATTTTGATGTGTTTGGTTTTTATCCTATGACATATGATAAAACAACGGTTTTACATAAACAAATGTTTTTGAAAATACAAGCTCGGTTTTCAAATATAACTACTTTTAAAATTTCCACTGTAAATTATGTTTTCTGAAAGAGCAAACTGTCGGTGGTATCATTAATAAATATAATAATAATATGTTTTATAAAATGTGGGCTCCTTTAGTAATAAACTATACGAGGTTGTTAACATGATAAGACTGGAATCAAAACCCTTCTTCGTAACATTCCCAGATTTGGCCATAACGTCTAGGTCGGGTTTGGGGTGTTACAAAGTATCTACAAGAACAATAAATAACACAAGTATGCTTAATAAAGCTTAGTAAGTTTGACAAATTAAAACGATAAATCTTACCTATAACAGCTTATTTTTTAGTAGTGTCGAAAACAGTAGTTTCAGGGCCACCAAATCTGATGAGTAAGTTCGTAATATGTACAAGTCAAATGTGATTTTTAAAAAGGTTTTTTATTTGAAAATTTATGTTATATAAGCGATTTATTAAGTTCAAGTGGTAATACCCTAAGGTCAAGTGGTTTTAGAAAATGAGGTATTGGGACTTCGTTTCTATAAATCGAGTCGTAAATATTTTTATAAATATTTACAGAGTGTCATTAAGGGGGTATTAAAGTTTCGTTGAAAATTTTCAACGTTTTGATAGTTAATTAATTAAAAAGAACTAAATCGGAAAAGATGTAAAATTTGATCACTATTTGATTTGAGTGATTAAATGGTTAATTGAATAAAGGAAAATGGACTTAAATGGTAATTATTAGATCATTCAAGGTGTTAGTGGACAATAATGGACATGAATTTGATGTTTTATTTAATTATTAACCAAGGTTATAATGGTAATTTGATAATTAAATTAAAATAAATAAAACCAAATTGTTTATTCACCTTTTACATTGTCTTCTTCACCGACTATTAAGGGAGAAAGAAGCCATTGTTAACCTTGGAGTTTCGGCAATTTGAAAAGCCAAACCATTTTTCACCTGTTTCTTTAAATTTTTATGTTTTTGATATCGTTGCAACTAGGTCCAACTATCCCATACCTTCGATTTTGAAATTGTTAAAGATTTTGAATATTTCCATTGATGAACCTTATGATTTTACATATTAAATGATGAATTTGAGATATTAGTTGTTATTTAAAAGTATTTTATTTAGTGATTTTTTGTTAAATTTTTTGATTAGGGACTAAATTATTAAAATAGTAAAAGTATAAGGATTTGATGTTAAATTTGTTCATGAATGGGCTATTTTGGATGCCATAAGTATTCGACTAGGCTAAATTTTGGGTAAAAATGGTTAATCTGCATGTTTTAGGCTCAGGGATTAAATTGAATAAAAGTAAAACTTTAGGGGCAATTTTGTAAAAATGTCAAAAATTACCAAATTTCATGAAATACATTGATTTACTATCTAAATTAATAATTTAAATGAAATTATTAATTTAGATCAAGTTTGAATGGAAAAATCGAGGAGAATAGAAAATTACCAAAATACCCCTAAACTTTGGTATTTATGCAAGTTAGCCAAGTAAGCTTGTATGAACTGTATTCTATAAAATTTTGATTAAATTGAATGTTCATATGTGATTATATTCTGATTAAATCAATATATATTTGTTAGTATGCAATTTATCGTGTAATGAAACGACGTAAATCCAATGACGTACAACGACTACCGAACCCCATTTGAACCTTACAAATTCGTAGGATACAAATGCCATGTCATTAGGGTTTACATGATTCAGGTGTTGGTCTTGAACGTACCACCGATGGCTGAGGTCCAGCATGTGTTGCGAATACTCCACAACTCGTGTGAGCAGCATCGTGTGGCTACATTCCGACCCACAGCTTGTGTGAACAGGCCCATTTTCACAACTCGTGTGAGCATTTTGATTCACAGCTTATGTAAGCATACATGTACAAGAATTGATGGATTACAGTTATATGAGTTAGCACACTATGTGTGAGCTATCCCAAGTATCCAACGGTATTCTAAATGGTTCAACGGGCATGACTTGAAAGGAAATGGTAAGAGTTCGATATGAACTAAGACATGTTCACATATGAATTGCATTGAATTGGTGATACATGGATAAATGTAAGTTGAGATGGATGATATATTCATATGTTACATGTTTAAATGTTGTGATCATCCATGAGTAAATTGCCTATGCCTTATGCTTATATTACTAACATGTTTGGTGTGAATGCTTAGGCTTTGGCCAAGCTATTGGATGGATTGTATTATTCTTACTTATAAGTTATTCATTGAAATGGTAAGTTCCCAAATGGAAATATGCTTGTGTTCATGAAAGAGTGGTAAGGTTTAAATTATGTAATTTCTTATGAAAT